>PNEQ01094869.1:0-33362 GCA_003012365.1 Medauroidea extradentata
TCTACCGACGTCACAGCTCACTCCAACAGCACACGCGTCTATTTTCTACTGGCAGGGAACCAGGACGGACGTCGGAAATTGTGAAGGTGCGGTGCGGAGTTATTAAAGTTTAACGTAACATTTCAAGTCTGTTCACAAAAACATCATGGGAATCCATGCCATCGCACACAACTACCAGGTAACCTCCATTAAACTATAGCTATGCACTAGGCGAAAGTATATCCATGGAAATTTCCACTCGGGAAAAAACTGTGTCGTAACCAGAGACGTTAACTGCCGCTGATGTCAAGTTGACACCGTCACAAAAAAAAAAAAAAATATATATATATATACATACAGAAATTTTATACTATTTTTATTTAGACAGGGTACCAAAAATTTTGTGGAAAAAAATTTCTTTTTAGAAAAAATTTTGAAGCGTTCATTATTTGCACCATTTAGAACTTTCAAACATCTTTTACTTCGAAATTTTTTTTTATAAAATTAAAAATTTACCGCAATTTGTTATTTTAATATGTTTACCTGTATGAAATTCGAAGTGTCGAGATGTTTTCATGAAAAACTTTTACCATTACTCTTTTTACAAAAATCCTGCTTTTATTACATATTGAAAATAACTTAATATGATTGATTTCTTAAGACTGGACTTTTGCACAATTCAATAGGCTATGCCGTACAATCGGCAAAAAAAGAATTCGCTCATATATTTTTATACTTTACGTATTATATTAATAAGTTATATATAAATGAAGGTCTGTTTGTAACGTATGCGTTCCTAAACCATTTGTCCGATTGTGATGAAATTTTGTGAGTTTGTGTGTGGACTAAATTTGGAAAATCCATGCTTCTCACATGGACAGCTGTATATGGCCTGCTCACGCGTTGGAAAACCTTCAGATTTATTGGTGTACCCACCAGACGGAATACCAAAAATACTGTGTGTCCAAATGCACAAACACTTTATTTTTTTGAATGACATTACGACGCATGCCGAGTGCTCGTTGCAAATATATTATCACAATAAATTAAGAAAACCACGTGAACGAAGTCGCGTTCGGAAGCTAGTTTCAAATATAATTGCCGTTTTCATATCACACAAACTGCAACTCCAATATATACTGGAAGTCTGTAAACGAGGTAATTAAGGCCGTGATCCATAATTTCTACTGCTTTCACGATAATAACTTTTTTATTCCTAAACGGTATCAGATATCGAAAAACTGTTCCACAGTTTTGTTGAAATTGGTTTTACTAGGCTGTCCAATTTTAATATTTGGCTAAGTAGTTCATTAATGAGAATTTAACTTAATTTCATAATTAACAAAAATTATTGTATATTTTGTCTCGGAAAAATTATTTAATATAGCATACGCCGTTTTTTAACAAAACTGTGCAACAATTTTTCGGTATCTGTTCTCGTTTATAATTTAAAAAATAATCATCGCAAAAGTAGTAGAAATAATGGATCATAACAAGCAAATTTTGACTTTGACATCCCGCTATCAAAAAACTATGAGAGCTAAAATTGTTTCGTAAGAGTAAAATTTACTCACATGTTTCGTCTACAAAACTAACAATATTAATTTTCATAAAAATATAAAACTATGATTTCATCGCCCTTGAACACCCTTAAGAAGAAACTGTGCAAACGCAAACGTCTCGTCAGTCGTGAGGTGTTATCTTAGGTGCAAAAAACTCTACACTGATGAAATATCAACATGCAACCCTGGACCCACGTATGAGACATTAATGGGTGTTGTGTAGTTTTCTTTTGATGCAATCGTACTTGCTACTTCTATACCACAATTCGGCTAACTTCAATCAAGCACTGGTCTCAAGAACCCAGGAGTGGCTGCGGCGAGGTCACTAAATTCAGCGTGAGAACGCCTCGCTCGAAGGCATAGGTACGCTGCACTCAGCATTCAAGGGCCACTGTCTTCCCCGAATGTTCGCGGCGGAATCATGTATTCGATGAAGGATGTCATCGTGTTTGCTGGGAGCCGCCACACATAAATCTCCCGTCTTTGTGACAGCTCCAGCGGTGTGACACTCTTGCAGACTTTTAACAAAGAATTTGCCGCGGACTGAAACTGAAGTTCACGGACGCAAGACTGCGAACATCAGAAGAATAAGGAACCCTAAGTTGTCGACTGTAAGCAGCGTGCTATGTCGACGGGAAGCATGACGCACCGCGCTTAGAGGCGATGATGTAAATGGAGGGAGCTGGTAGAGCCGGCCTTAATGCCCCGCTACTCTTTCAGGCAACGATCGCACCTGCTTTATTTCGATTTCAAAAAATTTAACTAACAAAAAATATGCTGTTTTAATGTAGATACAATACAATATTTACCAGGAAAACTTTGTAAAACCATTATAAACAATCCGTCACAGCATATCAGCTCATCACAAGCTGCGTGGCCAATCATAAGACAACTGTGCACTTAAATTGTCTGACCTAGTACGCCCCATACCTATATATAATATCCTCTATTTTCCAGTAGTAATCAAGAAGTTAACGTAGTTAAATTTCTTGCAGGCATAATTCCATAAATTGTTCAGTATTTATAGGTATCTTAATTTTTCCCTAGAGATGAGGCTAAGGCCCCTTGGGTCACGTACTCTACAGAAACTTGCTAATGATCCTTGAGGGTGGGCATACTTTTTGGACTACATTGGAGGGTTCGCGCAATAAAAAAATCACAAGTCAGTTTGCCGGAGTTCCTCAGATGGTTTGTGTGTCTGAAGGCGTGAACACCAGAGGCGAAGCGTGGACGTGTTCCAGGCAAGCAGTATATGAGACCCGACTTTACACTTTGAGCAGGCGACAGTTGTGTTGCTGAGACATAGGCGTATTACTGAGAACTAATTCCTCGTATTTTACATGCTACTGACTGAATAATGTACCTACCTCTACCAGTCAAATGTTCCCACAGGCATCTGAGAGTTCTGTACAGTCACTGCTAGTAACCGCTTGCCCTAGAACACTTCACGCTTCGCCACTGGTGAACACGTACCTACCAGTTCCCGAAACGTTGCATCTGTTGTCGAAGGTAGCCTACTATCATAGTCTGTGTTGTTGTGTTGTCTACAACCATTTATATAGCTGTGTTCATTTGTGTTGTCCTCGTTGTGTTCGTCAGTCATTGTCACGATTTTCATGTACCTTGTTTGGTCCTTGTCTGTTTTGGCTTTCCTTTCTCGTTTTATTTATTTATATTATAAAGGCTACCGTATGTGGGGATAGCTTTGGGTACGTGGGGTGACTTTGGGACATTACAATAATTTTTTTCGCAGATATGGTAGTCCTGAATAAAGGAATTTACTCGTGATAAATTCAGAATAATACATATATACATGCAGTTTAATTAATATTTACTCAAAGTTGATAATTATGAAAAAAAATACAATAAAAGTGTTCCAAAGTACCCCTCGTGACCAAAGTCACCCCCGGCTATATCAATAATCCGGAGTTACTTGTTTGTTGACTGCAGACATTTCTGGCTTCTTCAGTTTGTTTGTTTGTTTAGTTTTTTGTTCATTTTCTCGTGCTTGGTCTTCTCACTTAACTGTGAGTTTTCTGCGACTCACCATCATTCGCTAGCAATGGCGTATATAAAAATCACCTCAGTTTATAACACACACCTCCATGCAAGAATCATTCAAAGTTCACACAAACTTCAATCGAGAGATCATTATATTATTAAATCAAACAATTTTAGCCAACATGTTTAGTTATGAATCTACGTTTATATATTAACCAATTTTCAATCAGGAAATGCATTAGCAAAATTTAAACGAATATTTTAAATTCATTCGTTAATATATTTATGGCTTAGTGATGTGAAACTTATAACTCTAAAACATACAAATATTGGTACACTTTTTGTGAATTGCCAGTAGAAATTTAGTTTCAGTGAATTAATAAGTTTTAAATGAAACTTAAACTCACAGAAAACAATCCCTTATAAAGTAAATAATAATAATAATAATAATAATGATGATAGTTTCAAATTATTGTTGACCTTTAAATGCGTCGAGGAACCGCTAAGTAAAAAAATAGATAGTTCAATTTAGCAAACCTGAAACAAAATAAGAAACTGCAACAACTCTTGCGTAAATTAAGAGTGCTATGAGGCAATTCCAAAGGTAATCCCAGGTCTTAAATTAGGCAAAATTTAAATTCAATTTTTTGAAAAGTTACATCATTTCTTATTTTGTTCTGTTTCAGTTCCGTTAATTAAAACTACTTTTTGTTTACTAAGCGGTAACCTGTCTTATTTAAGGGTCGAAAATGATTTTAATCTATTTTCTTTAATTTTTTAAAGGATCGTTTTATATGTCTAAGTTTTAATCGTAGCTTTTTGAAATCTCATACTCTACAATTACTGTAACAAATTACATAATAGTGGTCGCGCTTGAAGAATGTGCCATTCTGGCGAAAATTCAATTACATACTGGCCAAAGACATCAGAGATTACAGTTTTCCAGGTTTTACACACGAACTTCCAAAAACTTTCAATGAACGACAACATTTTAGTCAGACCCTCAATTGCCAACATCACCAAAGGTTTACTGGTGAGGAGACAGGAAAGGAAAATTACCGATTAACGATCCTTTTATTCGTGGCAACACAGTCAGTTCATCTGCTCATTTTGTTGCTTCACTAGGACTTTTTGTTTACTCAAAAATAGCAGCGTTACGTCAGTATCCTTATGGTGGCGGTCTGGGTGAACGTATTTGCACGTTCGAGGCCTAGAAGGGTGGAAGCGATAAGGACGAGATAGCACGCGCATTGCGTCTCTCTCTAGCCTCTAGGCGCAAGTCACTGAACTGTCGTGCAGTCTTCTCGCCGACAACGCACCTGTATGACACATTCAGCGGTGATCCTATTATGTTATGATGTGTTATTAAATACAAAGGTGTATTGTACACGCCTATACGTTTTACAAGTTTCTGCGCCAAGGTTTACATACGTAAAAAAATTTCCGCGAAAACTCCCATTTTTGCCGTTTTCCGTCGCTAGAACATATACTTTAGTGAGTAGTGGTGAACCCACACACACACACACACACATTATATATAAGATAGAGAGATAGAGAGAGAGAGAGAGAGAGAGAGAGAGAGAGAGAGAGAGAGAGAGAGAGTTCTTACACCAGTATGTTTTAGTAAACACACACGTTGTTAAACGAATTCTGGCCCAAATTTTCCCTACGGTTTGGAATTATGAGAACAGTATTTCATTTTTCTTGGAAACAACTCCACTGTTATTTTATTTATGCCATGTATAATGAGTAAGTCGGATCAAAGGGCAGAAGGAAGGGGGATGATGGCTGAGGTGAAGAGAGAATTTCAAGGTTGATCTTACGGCGGGTTTAGGAGGTGAAAACTATAAGGCCAAGATTGTTATTATTAATACGTACACGTTATCTATATCTTTGATTCCTTTGCAGGTTTTCACTTCTGTATTTGTTCCTTAAGAATTTCTAACTTATTTACAAGTGCACGAAAAAAAGAAAGATGAACTTCTTATTGCATGTAAATTTATGCGTGTGTAAACCCGTATTCTATCTCATAACTAAAAACTTCCGGTAAATTATTTTAGGGAAAATTTCTGAACATAATAATTTTTGATTGGGGGTAGTTATTATACCCCTACGAAAGTGTCTGTTTATATCACTGAATATACATGGGGGAGAAACAGGAAATTGGAAAAGAAGGAAGGTTCAATACAAAAGTGGTATTTATTTAATGTTCAGCTCTGTATTACAGCGATAAAAATTATATATATATATATCACTACAAATGAGCACACACGGTTTTGTAGTGTTATACTCGTACCACGTTTATGAAAATGTTTCTTACCAAAATCCTGTATCGTGATTGGTTTCTTTGCGTTTTGGTTAGTGTTTGTCCATGTATAGGTGGTTCGCGATAAAGTGAGCACTTTTTTACGACCTTCTTGTCTAGAATAATGATTAAAAAATATTATATAATGCGACTTTAGACGTTCCATTTCGAGTTAACGGAAAAAAAGTATTTTGTGGCAGCTACAAAATATTTTGTGGGTATTCATCCTGTAAAAATTTGTTTTGTGGTTACCACAAAATCTTTTTGACGTCACCACTAAAACATTGAGGTCACCACAAAATAATTTTGCAGTGAATACTTCTTACAAACCTTTTCTTTCAGTGTACATTGTACAATTTACTGACTTGTATTATTACTTAGATTGGTTTGTTTGTATTTAAAATAGTTAGAAAACTATAGATTATCTGAATGGGAAAAAATACCTAGGGTTTAAATCTACTCATTCTATGACGAACCATCTATACTTTATCACATTGTCGTTAGGAAACACTTCTATACTGAACATCGTGGCGCAGTAATTAAACACTGTACTCGCGGTCTTGAAGATCCGGGTTCATTTTCTGACCAGGCTACTCTGATTTAGGTTTCTTGATGTTTTTCGTAACCACTCCAGGAGAATGTTGGGTTTACCATTACTAAAACAGTGATTTTTTTATGGAAAAAATTTTGCAACGGGATGTTTTAATGCCTTACGTGCACATCTGCAGCTCTGCGACACGGCAACTGGCACAGACATCACTCACTCGACTGTGAATTCATGAAAAGATTACTGCGTCACCACACGTCTGTGATTTGCTGGTAGAAAGACGCTGAGAGTTAACAACATCCTAATGTCGACCATGAAGCAGAGCTGCAGATGTGCATATAAGGCATTTAAACAAATTGTCGCAGAATTCATCTTACCGAAAATCTTTGGCTTTCTTCATCACGTACCATAACCGATTCCTTTCCTTACAGTGTCTAAGACCTTTATTCCGCTATATAAGGTAGGCCTAAGGTACTTTAAACGCCGTACACTGTAATGAAAACGTCGGTGCAAATAAACTTTTGAAATACAGTATAAAAACTGTACCTAAAAAAAAAACAGCTTATAATAAAACAGTTTCCCTGGAATTACAAAACAGTGAATATAGTATAATATAGAATATAGTATCACCATCAAACCATCAATTAACACGTAACTAAAAGTTAGTTACTCTTTTCTATAGTACACGCGGGCGAAGCCGCAAAGGGACAATATATATATGTGTGTGTGTGTATAGACATATTCAGACACACGCAAATGTGGATGTGTTCCAAGGAAAGTGGTGGTAAGCAGTGGCTATACACAAACTCTTCAGTTTGTGAAATGTGAAACAGTAAGACCGGGAGCAGGTATCTATCGAGCTAGTACCACTTAGTGTAGGATATATATACATATATGTATTTATTTTTTTAAAATTAATTTTCTAAACTCTTAAGCGTCTAGGATATATACACATATATATGTACGTATATATCCGAGACTCTTAAGCGGCACTGGCTCGATATATATATATATATATATATATATATATATAAATAAATAAATATATATATATATATAGACACACAGACACATGCTCTCAAAGCAATAAAAGCAAGAATTCTTCCGGCTGACACAAGACCTGGCAACAGCGCATCACGCCACCAGATGACGGTAATTGGCTGCCCTTCCTCCTTCTCCCCTTTTTTCCACCCTCCCTTCCCCTTGCCGACTCGTCCTGAGAAAATGGTCGGTTCGTGGAATACAGTCGCCAGCGACGGCGAAATTATAGGTGCCTGTGCGCACAGCATGATCGCCGGGCGAGCCACGTGAGTTTTGACACTTCGGGAGAAGCGCGCCGCGACTTTGTGGGGCCGCGGGAGGGAGATGTCCCACATCGCGAACACTGTCTCTGGTAGGATTTTAGGGTTGTGAATAGGAACATCTGATTGTACTATTGACGACTTGACGTACACGCCCCCTGACGTCACCGCAGGGGAAAAGTACTGTGGGAAACAAAGCTTGTTTACAAACATACTTATTTGTTAGTTGGTAATTGTAGAAATCAAAAATGTTGCGCATTCATAGATTTGCCCGCAAGGGTAAAAAATATTAGTTTCAATTTCATGGTTAAGATACGCAAATACATAAGATTAATGTTTACCTGAAAAAAAAAAAACGGCAAATTCCAAACAAATGATCAGTTTTCTTGACGTACATCTCATCCGGGACATGTGACGCCAAACAGCTAAATGAAGGTTATGTTCGACTGCGGTATCCATGGAGATAGGAATTGTATCCCACACCTGACTGAAGCTCCGCCTCTTTTCAAGTCGTCCATTGTACCTTACCCGTCTGTGACCATGTCGTAAGATTGACTGCTAGAATCTAGTCTCCACTTACCTAAAGAGAACTAAGAAGTTCTAAACACATGTTAAGGTGGCAGAGCTTCGACCGTTACCAGAATATTTGAAAACTGCTCATCGCACATGAGTGAAGCCTGCTTATGAATATCACTTAAAGATCGTTACACGTGTGTATACCCATTTCAAGTTCACCACTACCCACCCATTAAAGCAAGTTTTCTATCGGCCGAAAATGGCTAAAATTGGCGTTCTAGCTGTCCTTTTAGGTGTGTAAACATTGGTGCAGAACCTTTTGAAAGGTATAGGCGTGACAATACCTCTGAAAGTCTCATATAGGAGAGTTGTCGGCGAGAAGACTGTACGTCAGTTCGGTGACTTGTGGCTAGAGGCCATGGTGAGGCGAGATGTACGTGCTTGCTCGTCCTTAACGCTTACACACTTCCAGGCCTCGAACCCGCAAAATAGTTGTTAACAGCTCTCACTCGAATATGGAGGGGTTCTACTATTGCTGATTGAAAACACCGGCTGTTGTTTCCTTCGGTATTTCGGAAACTCCGACCTTGTTTCGTCAGGCCCATGAGAGATGATATGATATAGCTAGGTTGGAATTTATTGGTCTGTGGACATACGCCATCATTGCTCATGTTTTGCTGATAAAACCTGTGTTGGATGACAAAGTACAAAAAAGAACACGAATAAACACAAACATAAAACACACAAAAAAATCCCAGAGGAATTATGTCAGTTTATTTTACTTCCGTTGGTTATAACTTGTGCTGTCTACTAGTCTTTTGTTTGTTGTCCACTGTTCGCTGGTTTTTGTCTTTTTACATCTTTGTTCATATTGGGAATCTGGTTCTATATTTGTGTCTGTCTTTTGTGTCTGGGTGTTGTGTCGATATTCGACTGAACTCTATCTCTAGAATTCTTTGTTGTCTAATATATTAAAAAATAAAAAATAAATACTAAAAATAAAGAAACTGTCAGAATTACTCTGGAATTACTTTTTCTATTTTTTGTGTACTTTTATATTTGTGTTTTCCTTGTTATTTTTGTACTTTTTCATCCAACACTGGTTTGATCAGCAAAACATGCGCAAATAAATAAATTGTAATTGTAAACTCCCATTGCAACAAATATTTAAAAATTTCACTATAGTTAGGGACATGAACTTTTAGCAAAAATAAATTCGCCTCAGTTTGTTTCAGTGCCTCACGTTCACATCTGCAGTTCTACTGTATAGTCAGTGATGGGATGTTTTAGCTCTCACACGCCTTGGGCTTCTACCTGCAAGTTACTGACGTGTGGTGTTGCTGTAACTTTGTTATGATTGGCCCAGTCAAATAAGAGACGTCACTTCGCGACGACACGCTGCCAATAACCACGAAGCAGCGCTGCAGATGTGCGCGTAAGACACGGAAACAAACTGAGGCAAAATTCTTTCCTTCGAAATGTCCATGGCCAGTGGCGGCTCGTGGGTTGTTGCCAGGTGGGGCTGCAGATAGTCGGAACTGTACACTCTTGATGAACGCGCAGTAGACCGAAGACCATGAAATATTTGTCGGCTACTAGATCTGTTGTGACCACTCAGTAGTAAGGGGCAGCTGTACATCAGCGTGTCAGTGGCTGTAGAGTCAACAAGCGCACAACCCTGTACAGCTCTTGGCAACTACAGCCCTACCTGGCAACAACTCACGAGCCGCCGCCGTTCATGGCCCTAAATACATTATCGACAAGTTATACAACAAAGCAGGATAAGATAAATAATACAAATGAAGTGTACAGCTAAGTGCAGTAGAAGAGAAAAATAATAAATTTAACTAAGTCTGCAAATCTGCAACATTAGCTCTAAAATGAATAATAAAACAACTTACTTAAAAATAACACGAAACGTGCAGGTCTGTAATGATAGGTAGTGACCTAACAATTTCGCGGGTTCACTGATACGTAGACTAACGTGCAAGAATGTCTGCTTACTGAAGCAGACAACAGCAGCTCATAGGTTGCTCGCCGACACTGTGTACCGCATGATTATATCTGCAGTGTGTTGCTTCAATTTCGTTGGCTCTGCATCCTACAGGAGGTGTCAGGTAGATCAAGGGTCGAGGGTCGATTGCGCAAGTGACAAAAAAATTATGTTGCTTGAGTTCTAGCGTATGCTCAACAGAAATCGCGAATTTTCCAAGTCCATAATCCTATGATCATCGCTTATCTTGCATTAAGAAGCATCCTTAGTCAATAAATTAGCACCATTTCAGGATAATTTGTTTATTCTAATTTCTCAAAGAATACTAAACCTGCAACAGTACAACTTTTCTGAAGCAAACACAAAAGCCGTATCTGTGTTCCTATATCAAAGTATTAATACTGGATTATCACTGAGATTAAAAAAAAGTCGGGATTTCAAAGAAATATTGTAATATTGCGCCATTTATTTGTAATATTTATTCTTCTATTAAACAAATAATTTAACTGTAGTAACCTAGATGCGTCCTTTGTCAATCAATACCTAATCTGCGTTAAAACCCTTAAGTAACTTATTTGTTTGTGAGAAAACACACTAAAAGCAATGCATATTTTGTATTTTCTGTCGCTCTTTCTCTTCAACCCTCACAGATACTCCCCTCCGGTCAATGTCAGCCCTTGGTTTTGATACCTAAGTGTGCCTTCTCAAACAAGAACTCGTTTATAAAGTGTACGTCCGTTAGCCGATGATCACGTCTCATTTATGTAGAGACGCCCCCTAGAGGCTCAGAAGTGACGGAGCTAAAAGGACGATCTTGAAACGTGCATCACATTTCTCATCGCCTCAATGAGCCAAACGTTGAACTAGCGTGCAAGATTCCAGCCGATCTAATTTAACTATGGAACTTTAAACGGTGTCCACGTAATTTTATTGGTGGACGTTTTTAGTGCACGTTTCTGAGTTTCGCATACAGTCAGTAAGTACATTTATAAGTACGACAATCTTAAAAGGCTTGTTCTTAGGAATGTTGGGCTTCGAATCAGCGTTTTTAATGAGCACGATGTCTTAAGGGTGTTCAAATGCGATTAAGTCGTAATTTTTTATTCACATGAAATATTGTTAGTTTTGTAGACGATTCTTGTGAGTACAGCTTCCTCGTACGAAACCATTTTAACTCACATAGTTTTCTCATAACGGTGCTTCAAATTCAAAATGTACACACTGAAAAAACTGTTTTGTGGTGACTGCAAAACACTTTGTCAATATGGACCTCACCAAATATTTTTGCACTGGTTACAAAATTTTTTGTTATCACTGCAAAACATTATTGGGGAAAGCAAAAAATTTTAGTAGTCACTACAAAAAAATTTGGTGAGGTCCATATTGACAAAGTGTTTTGCAGTCACCACAAAACCATTTTTTCAGTGCATATTCTGCTGCCATGCAAAGAGTGAAAACCAATTGAATTACGAAAGTGAAATAATTCACAGTGAAATAACATTCCACGGGCTACGTAATAAAACATTTTCAAAAAATCTCATGACCTGTTTTTGTATTTTAAAAAATGGCTGAATTTTCATCTTTTTCCTATACTTTTGCGATTTTCAGAGCCAATATCGAAGAAAATTACATTTTAAAAATTATTTCTTTGCTTCTTTCTAGAGCTCTGACATTCTTATCGCCAAGACTACGAATACAGCCTACGTAACATGAAAATATTTTTAACAGCTTGTGTAGTTTTAATTTGGTGTTGAGGAGGGTTTTCAACAACAGGCCCTGCGAAACACTACGATGCACGAACCAAACTGAATCACAAGAGAAGATGTAAACTAAATTAAGAGTTGTTTTTGTAAGCTCTATTAATTCCCGCTGCTGTACATTTTCTACAAGTACGGTAAAAAACGAAGAGGACACACATTAAGAGTACTGTGTACTGGTTTGAAATTTCCGCGTTTGGGGTGCGGGAACAGCGTAGCGATAAGAGCCATAGTACCACGCTCGACGATGGGCACATGGCCTCTATTCGCAGCGCGCTAAATTGGCGTGCAGTGTTTTCGTAGAACTATTTTCCCTATGGGACTTCAAGCGGTGGCCCTATAGTTTTATTTTTGCATAGTATGAAGTAAAGACCAATGCACGCACCTCATTTTGCAATTTACGGATTGAGGTCGTATTTTCAGAGTTAGAGCAGCCTAAAAAAAAGCCGTTTTTAGCCATTTCCAGAGGCCCAAAAATCATGTTACTAACAAACATACTGAATTTTTAAAAAGTGGCGTACGTGGTTTCAACTGTGTGTTCTTTTCATAGATAACAACAATAAGAATAAGTTCGGCGGTTTCGCGTAAAAATGTTTTCGCGTGAATCTTCACAATACTGTCCAACGGCTAAGTACACAGTCCTCTTAAAGGGGAGTGTTAAGACAGTTTTGTCGTATTTTCAGTTTTTGGGCCATAACGTTTTTTCAAATCATATTATAAAAATTGGTCAAGTAGAATTAGTGCAAGAGAAGTCTTGAAAGTTAACCTGTAAAATTCCTTGCAATGATTCTGGATAGGAAATTAATGAAAGATTCCATTATTATTTATGTCAAGCAGTTTACCAAGAATATATCCTATGCTTTGTCGAAGATAAAATCTTGATAATACAGTACAATTGGAATAAATGTTATGGCTAAAAAACTGAAAATACAATAAAATTGTCTAACATTCCCACTTTAAGGAATATACAGATGCATTAAAATAAAACGTGTTTTACAAAAGGTTTACAAAAATCATCCAATACGATAGTATGTTTAGATATTTTAACATAGCATGCAGCAAAATTCAATTTTTTTAATCGGCATTGTACTTGAGAATATTACATTGTAGGTACCACGACAGAGAATCATTGGCGAAACGATCGCCTTACGGGAGAGGACCAGGGTTCGATTTTCGATTATGTTATCTGCATTTCGTATTTCCAGGACTTTCTGAAATCACTACAGTTGGTGGTTTACTTACTGTCGGTTTCTTTATCCTGTCACTGTGAGTGAGAGAGAGATTATGGTCAGCGCTTAACATCGAGGTCTTCATTAGCACTGGTGAGGGGTGACATGAGGTGGGTATAGAGCAGCGCCGGACTGAAAGGGCAGAGGAAACGGGAAATCCCCAGAAAACTCTCCGACCAACGGCATCGCCCGGCACGATTCCCGCATGCGAAAATCCGGGGACCGAACCCGCCGGGTGTCGAGCCCGGATCGCCTTGGTGGGAGGTGGATAGTCTGAACATTCGGCCATCGCGGCCCTCTTATCTCCGAGTACCTCTGCTAAGACACCGCGAAGCTATATACGAGGATCTTGGTTCTTCATCCTTTCCCACGTCCTTCCTACACTAATCCAACACGGGGCCGCGGTGGCCGAAGGGTCAGACCATTCGTCTCCCGCCAAGGCGATCCAGGTTCGATTCCCGGCGGGGTCTGTACCCCGGATTTTCGCATGTGCGAATCGTGCCGGACGATGCCGTTGGTCAGCGGGTTTTCTCGGATCTCCCGTTTCGCCCGCCCATTCATTGCGGCGATGTTAAGCGCTGATCAAAATATCTCACTCACTAATCCAACACACTGAGCGAGGGGGCGAAATAGTAACACGTAGAGCTATCATTCGCGAGGATCCGTGTTCGATTACCCGCTCTGGTCATTCTGATTTACATTTTCCATGGTTTCCCGAAGTCGCTCAATGCGGATGCTGCTTGGGACGGCCTATTCTTCTCCGAGTGTGTGTCATTGTGTTGCCGTTTCTAATAACTTCGCTACCGACGAGACGTAAAGCCCACTTATCTTACAAATTCAATACCGACTCGTTTACAGGCCGGTACGTTAGTGAATCTCGAGTGCGTGACGTCAACAATTTGCCCTGTAAAAGTAACAATCTATTCTGTAGAAAGAACAAATAGCATCTTTCTCTTTACCGAACATATTGTTATATTTTGCAATACTTTCTATACCTACGTAATGTACTACAATCTCTGTGTTTATGGGAATGTACACACTTTTTTATTTAAATAATAGTGTCGACAATAGCTTATCCTTTTTTTTTTCTTAATAAATAATTCTTAACACGAGTTGGTATCACGAAGGGGTTACATATAAGTCACCTCTGGTCAGGGCAAAATCACAGTTTGAAGCGTTCAAACAGTAAACCAAATAGAGTTTTCAATTGTGTAGAAAGTCAGCGAGCGAGGAGAGTAGTTCGACGCTTACCACCTCCAAATTTTAATTTTTATTTTCAAAATAATTTCGTGTAAGCGTCCTTTATTCAAAAGTTACTTGATAAATAAGTTAAGTGTTATTTATGAAGTACAGTGAGCGTTTAAATATTTTTTTGGTATTGAAAGTACAACTATAAGGTTATTCCTTGTAATTTTACAAACATATACTTTGCATTTTATTACTAGTACAAACATTGTAGTTTTACAAGGAATTTCTTTGCCAACTGATTTTCCAATGATTTTCTTTGTAAAAGTACATAACATTTTTTTTACAGTGTATGAGGTTCTGTTTAACGTCTGGTACTTTCACGTTAGCAAAAATATACAGACGAGAAAATAATTAAACAATTGTGTGTAGATAAACATTTGCGTTTACAGCAATAAAATAATGAAATTATATCTGCTGGATTATCTTCCCCTGGTCTTACTTTCTGGCTTTGCTTCAAAGCTCCTAGCTATATCCCACCCCTATATAGTATGATGCAAACACTCCCTCCTTCCCCTCAAGAACGCTGTAACAAAGTTTCCAAATGAAATAATTCACAAACACACATTCGGCGATTTCCGACAAGGGTTCGGGTATTTCCGACACAATTAAGGCAACTTAGCTCACACAACCCATCGTGCAGCCAAGTTTAACTGATTTCTGGTAACTTAAACTCGCTGTATTGTTGGTGGAACGCACCTCTAACTTAAACTCAGGTTTAGCTCCTCATCGAGTTTTGTTAATCTCGCTTTGTGTCAAAGTTTAACTTCGTTGGTGAAACTGGCCCTGAGTCATTATCAGAACTGGTTAAGTCAGTAGGCAAAACTACAAAACAATCGATAAAAACAACTTTAAAGGCGCCGCCTACCTACACGTTAGAGGTTCAGCAATGACGGAGACATAAGGACGACCTTGAAACGCGCATCAAATGCCGCATCGCCCAACAAGCCAAGCTCTGAAATTGCGTGCAATGTTCCCGCCGAATCGTTTTTACTGTGGGACACTAGCGGTGACCATATATTTTAATTTGTGGAAAGTCTGTAGCAAAGTTCAGTGCAGCTCGCAATCTGATTTTCACATACATTCGGTTAGTACATTTTGAAGTACGGCAGCCTGAAAAGGTCGTTTTTAGTCATGTTGGAGGGCTTAGAAGCAATGTTTTTTATGAGCGTGGTGTCTTAATAATGAGGTTCCGACCTTGTATGAAGATGGTTTCTTTTCGTACGTTGGCACAATGGGCGCAAGTGAAATATATTTTGTAGAAAAAACCTGTTTACGAACACACTGCGACGCATTTGAAGCGTGGAGTAGACGGCCGCCTTAATGGAGAGAAGTACTACAGTATCGTTTGAGTTAAATCTCTATATATAAAAATGAAAGCTGACTGACTGACTGACTTACTGACATATCAAACTGCAGCCCAAACCACTGGACCTAGAATCGTGAAAATTTTTTGTGGGGGTTCCCCTCAGGTCGTAGGCGAGCACTAAGAAGGGATTTTTCGGAATTCGACCTCTAAGGGGGTGGAAAGGGGTGAAATGTATTTCTGAAGGAACATCGTTAGAGTTCGAACCCGAAGGCCTATCATCGTGATTTTAACTTTAATAGGACACTCGTAAAAATGCATATTGTCAAATTTAAGGATTTTTCAAAATTCAACATTTAAGGGGTTGAAAAGACCTTAAATGTTTTTCCGATTAAGTATCGATATCTATCGAATCCTTCCGTATAAAGATCTGGTATTCACTTCAAAATAATGCTTACGTAAATGTCCAAAAATATGTTTTAGGAATTTTTGAATTTCGACCCCCAAGAAGTAAAAAGGGGCAAAATGTGATTTTTATGAATCGCCCATATCTTTGAAACACAATTGGCTATCGTCGTGATTTTTACTTTAATTAGTTACGTATAAAATTATCTATGACAGGACTCCAAGACGTTTCGAAATTCTTTAATTACGGGGGTGAACATACGTGAAATGTGTTTTCGATTATCCCTCCATATCTATCGAACCAATCGAGATATCGAAGTACTCTTTGCTTTAACTTGATGCTTTTGTAATCATCCCAAGTACTATTAAAATATATTTTCCGAATTCAGCCCTAAACCGGTTAAAAAAGGGGTAAAATGTGTTTTCGATTCACAATCATATATATATATATATATATATATATATATATATATATATATATATCGATCCCGTAGATTTTATATAGCTACGTGATTTTTGTTTAGGATTGATGTTTACTCAAATACCTAAAAAGTAATTTCAGGAATTTTTTAAATTTGCCACCTAAGGACGTGAAAAGGGGTGAAAAGTGGTGAAAAGTGTTTTCAATTAATCGTCTATATATCTTGAATCCAGCGGGATAATTTTGTGTTTTTCACGTCCACGAGACACCAATAAACTATTCTAAATCGTGATACTAGGGTTTTTCGAAATTAACTATCGTAGGTGGTGAAAGACCTTGAATGTGTTTTAGATAAATTCTCGATATCTATCGAACCCGTTGAGATATACAATTAATTTTTGCTTCAGGATGATGGTTACAGAAATGATCGCAAAAGCATTTTAAGGTTTTCCGAAATTCGATTTCTCAGTACTGTGCAGGGGTGATATGTGTTTTTTTAGTGATTGGTCGATTTTGATTCGACTGAACGGGCTAGCGATGTGATTTACACTTCAATTGGATACTTATACAAATGTATAAGACGTGAAATGAAAAATATCTCGAAATTCGACACCCAAAAGGGTGAAAAATCACAATTTTTTTCCATCAACCCACGATATCTATCTAACCAGTAGCGATATTGAGGTGTTGTTCGCGTCAGAGTGATGCTTACGTAAGTATTTAAAAAATTATATGTAATTTGTTTTGCTTTATAAGATAACGTGATTATTAAGAATAAAACTAAGTTAGTCAACATTCAAGGCAGACGATCCAAAAAGCGGGAACGAGCAGCGAGAAACAACCTATACAGGAGTTCCACTCTACAGTAACCTAGTGAGACGTGGTGTTGTACAACCTCTATAAGACCAGGACACAAATATTTTATTTTTTAAAATTAAATTTTATTTTCATGAATTATTTCAACATTACTTGACGCAGTTGTTTGTTACTCAGGTCTATATTCCGGGAGGTTCTGGGCTCGAATTCCGTTAAAAGCTACGTGCGAACGTTCAATTCTGACACACAAAAACTACAAGGCAGATAGATCGAATTAGTGCAATTTGCATGTAGTCGTTTAAAAGGGGTAAAATCGCTGTTAGCATTCCACTTAGGTTCCTCTACATCATCAGCTGACATATCATCGGTATACTGCTGAAAGTGATTAAGTCATAAATGGTATTTTGTTTAAAAAAAAACTATTAAATTGTAGATATTAACAAAAATGTGGTAAGTTACTATACTGTGACACAACAGCACGAAACGAAGAAAAGACTTTAAACTTGGGCAATTGTTCGTGAACAACATATACATATTCCTAGCATTTTTATAATTTTATCTCACTTTGACATGGTCACTTTTGGCAGTATAACGACGATATACCATCTCAATAATCTCACGTTTGGGGCACCAAATACGTTTCCGCGAAACCTTTACCCTCTGAAACTTTGTAATGTCGATAAAGTTAAAGTGAATTTTTTGAAAATATGTAATTGAGGGCACCGTCACCAATGGTTGTGCACAGGGTAAACAGATGTTTCTCATTCGATTAACCTCTTACCTTAGGTGTCTGTAACTACCCCACAACGTCAAATAGGCAGGGCTATAAATAAGGCCCAGGCGAAGTCGCTGTTAGTGGCAGGGACAAACTTAAGACTGATTTTCGCGTGGACAGCTATAGCTACTTATTCTGCTGCAGAATTAGTTCAACTAGCCACTTGGACATTCTAACACTTGATGACTGAAGTACCAATCTTGTGTACAAAGAGGTTTTTAAATTAAAGTAAATATTATCAGTTATGTATTATACTCGCGAGCAAAGCCGCGGGGGACTGCTAGTACAATATAATACTCTAGGAATGGATTATGGTCTTTCGATTGCTGTGTCAAAAAGTTAAATACTGTTTGCCTTCTGGTAATTATTAATATCTACAAATATGTTAAACATTTCGGTTAACCTACCCTCATTCAGGTAATATTGATGGGAAACTTCAAAACAAAAATGAATACGAATAACCGTCATATTCCTTGTCTTCACGTGTTCTCTTTTTTTTTTTTAATTTCACCGGTAGTTCTGGAACTAAATCAGCTTAAAATGTGATATTCGAAACTTTGCTAACAACCCCAAAGGTCAGAAGTAGTTGATTCCTGCCAACATTTGGGAACTGCACTACTCTTAACTTTATATCCTGATTATACTACACGACGGTCATCAGTGTTTCCAACGCCTCCACCAGAACGGTGCCGGATGATCGTCTTTCAGACTAAAAAAAGTGCATATCCCTCGCCAAAATCGAGTCGTTATCATAGGTTAATGGATCTGGTACCGCATCAGCAGTTTAAGTGAATACTGTAACGAGTAGTAAGAAAATGTCTCTAGGGATAGCACGTTATACGTAATATTGGCGTCGTTACTTGCAGCACAGTATGAGGCAATGCATAGCAACCATTTTATCTTATTTCATCGGCGATATACATGAAACCATCAGTGTGAATTGGTGATGCTAGCCTTATTCGTGCACGCCTACTAAAATTTAACCTCAGCTAACTGGTAAACCTTAACAGTGAATAGAATGCATGTCTCGTTGTTATTATCATTATTTTTGTGAGCGAATTGGCTCAGTATCAGAACACTGGACTCACAATCCTAATGAGTAAGCAGTAATGCATCTTAATTTATGGTTTACAGTTTTTTTTTTTCAAGCTAACTACAGATCCCTGGATGTACTTTTCTCCTTTACTTTAATAACGTTCAAGTTTGAGAAAATCGTAGTTTAATTTTTGTATTAAATTGTGTTAGTTATGTATTCGTATAACGTCCATAACGGCATGGCAAAGCCAAAATTTGTATCTTACGACAGCATAAGATCAACCGATGTACTAAAAAAAAAATTGCACTGAAATTATATGTTACGGAATACATACTAAAAGTTATAAATACGTAAACCAGTATATTTGTGTATTTTTAAATAATGAAATAAATAAATATTTTTCTTGATTATTTGATTATCAGTATTTTTATTAAGTTTAAATACTGTAAATTGTTTTATGTTTTTTAAAAGTTTCATTATGTATCCCAGAGCATTTATTCCAAGGTAAATTATGTCATTTCAGAAAATACGTCGGCATCCATTGTGGTGTATACTGCCTTAACATGGCAATTTTAGACTTTGGCTTGATGTTACGGGTATACTATGTTTAGTAATGACTTTCCGAGGGAGGGTAACGTAGGTCACTGGTAACGTCTACGAAGCTAACATTACTTATACAAATATAAACGTTGTTACTATTTCATACTTGAACGATTTCAGTGAGCCTGAGCATCGGAGTCCAGGAAATGTCAATTTATGACATGATCACTATTTTTTCTCCTCTTTTGACACACGGTAGGACTAAAGTCAAACGTGGCGTATATATATACCAATGTTATACCCTTGCTGGACAAAATTCGTATTCTCGGATCAGTTATTTACGGAGATGCGGCTGTACGTGCGAACAGTGAATTACAGACGAAGTATTGCTATGAGGTCGCGTGCATGTCAAAACACAGGTGATTAAAGCCACGAGAGGAATATTCCTGGAAACCTCGCCGCGGGGAATTCTCCTCGGCCGCGAAAGCACAGAGCGTTCGGAAGTGTTTGTTGATTGGTGCGGTGAGGGAGAGGGGGGGCAGAGGTTGTTGCGGAGAGATACCGCGAACCCCCCATGACGTGCGGGTGACTGACTTCCCCCAGGTCGGCGTCGGTCTCGTCGGCCAATCACTCCGGCGCCGACCTTGGGCGTCGCCCTGATTCAACCCACTTCCCAGCCCTCCCTCCTCCCAGAGGACGCGACCGCCGACGACGTAAAGGAACAGAACGCGTAGGTGTGTCGTGACGTCACGCCACGCGCCTGAAGCTGATGCAACCAACACGTCTCTGTATGAAACTATTGCAGCTGACCTAGGTCGCTAAACGGGAAAAATACCAGCCAGACGTTGCTATAATTTTTTATACATAATTCTGCCAAACACTGTTCAATTTTTACACATTAGATAACATGTCGTTTCTGAAAATAAAAAAATTAGGTCTCCTAGTTTTTGCAAAATCACTCATCAATGTCACAAAATTACCGTTGCGGTGTGGCCAGAATTAAAGAAAATAATTGAGTTATGAAATCAAAATTACAGGAACTGAAATACAGTGTATTATTGCATTTTATGACTTGTTTGACCAAGTTACGTTTAAAAAAATAACAATACAAAAATGTTTCCCTTTGTGACCCCAAAAGTGTCTTCAAGTAGCTCATGGCATTTAGCATCTATACGCATTATCTTGTTTGTGCAAGATAGTTACATTTTACATTTTGGGTACACTGCAAATGCAAATTTGTTACTTAGATTAGTGATTGTGTAAAAACTCTGGGGCCTAAATGTTTTTATTTGGGGAAATACACGTTATGTTATGATGTGTACAAGTTCAACAGCGTTTGACACAAATATAAAATATTGAATTTTAATTGGACCAACATCCTTAACATTTTTGTAACATATGTCAAAATGAAAGACAAAATTTACAGTACAAATGGTGCATCGGACATCTCAGGTTCATGTTAGGACATAAGAATGTCTTCCAACGTGACATATATTACAACACATTAACAATCATTGTTCATAAGTAGCTGTCAAATGTTACTATAGTAATACGAAACACAGTGTAACAGTCGACGCGTTTTCTCGTAGCATTTCTTTTTTTATTTTCCACTAGAGTTACCATACGTCCTGCGAAAGGTGGATATGTCCTCCTTTTAGGTGTATTTTTGTGATGCCCGCCTGGATTTTTCATGGGTCTTAAAATCGCCCGGCTTTTTATACGGACGAGATTTTACATTAAATTTTTATTACACTTTTTTGTTAATTAAATAATTTTAATCTTTAAAGTATGTTTTATTTTGACTCGTATTGTGTCCAGATAGACTCCTGAAGGTCGAACCTTATTACATACCAAGATAACTATGTCTTGCTCTCCAGTATTACTTATTTACGTGTGAGAAAAATTTTCTTTCTTCTCCTTTTTTTAGTGAAATGTCCTCCCTTTGAGAAGTGAATGTCCATTTTTCCTCCCTTCTGGTGTCGGGAAGCTCTTCTCTCTGCTGAATGTTCCTCTGATGCTACATCCTCAGCACGCTCGATCTTCACGACAGTGCAAGACCTCAGTGTTCAGAGGTGACCAAATATCTTCGTTGCACGACTGATGTTAGTGAATAAACAGCAAGGTAACGTAACTTACCCTTTCACGTCTACCGCAGTCTCATTTGGCAAAAACCAAGTGAGGTGTTGCAACGGCAACGCCTTGGACTTGCATTCGGGAGGACGAGGGTTCGACCACCGGCTCCGGCCATCCTGATTTCGGTTTTCCATGGTTTCCCAAAATCGCTCCAGACGAATGCTGTGATGGTTCCTTAACAACTGTCATGGCCGACTCCTCTCCCAGCTCCTATCATTATACCAAGTTGTGTGTTACCGTCTCAAATATCATCGCTGTCGACGAGACGTAAATCCCACTTACCTTACCTAATTTGGCAACTCGTCAATCGAATGAGCCGTTAAAGGCTTGAGACCGAATTTCTACATTTTCGACGATAATTATTTTTTAAAATATAAACGGGAGGCAATATCGTAAAATCACTCTGTAACTTTGTTGTAACAGTTTTTAATTGCGTACTCTGATTTTGTCGAGACGAAATACAACAATGGAAGCCAGCCCACTAACAAAATTTCCTTTTAACTGATAAATTAGCTATATTTTCCATTTGCCTCGAAAAATTACGTTACATAGCGAAACCAATTTGCAGCAAAGTTACAACACGATTAAAAAAATATATACCGGCTTTCTTCTTCTTTGAAGAAAAGCCACTCAGCGTGGCGATCCTGATTTGATTCCCGACGGGGTCGAACTCCGAATTTTCGATGGCTAACACTGCGGACGTTGGCGTTCATAAACCCGTAAGTTTTCTCGGGATACCGCCGACACTTCTCCATTGTTGTGCCTCATTTCATGTTGTCCTTCGGGACAGGCTGATGCCGACAGCCTCCCAGTGTGATCTTAAGATACCCTGGTCGTCGTATACCCTCCAAATACGATATCAAATTTTTTTGGTGGAGTAGGTCTCAGAAAATTTACTTTGCATTTTAAGCTACAATATTCTTCTAGTACTGGAACTGAAGACCGAAACCTACCACATCTGACCTCGGGCGAACCTGGACAGTCCGGTAATCACCGGTTAACCTCTCCCGCTCCCCTTACCAAACTATCCGCTGTTCCGGCGAACATGAATCAGCCCGCCCCGTAAACCCAATCGTGACCACGAGAAACCAACTCCAGACACCGGCAATCTCTAAACGCTCTTACGAAAAGTGACTGGGTTAAGGGCATGGTCTACAGCAATTTTCATCGCCATGTTTTTACGTTTATATTTCTACCAGATATTTTTTCTATTATTATTTTAAACACAAAATGTGACTAAATTTTGCTCTTTTAAAATGTTTTTAACTCGCGTAGTTTTTGCGTAAGGACTCGTTTAAGTCAAAATTGTGTGCTGCCGTAATAAGTACTATACTAAAACCAACTCACTTACCAAACCGAAAAAAAATTCTCAGTGAATAACGATGTTGTAGGGTACAACCTATGTTAAGGCATCGCTCTTTAGTTTTACAGTGGTTTCGAAATAATTTTTTAACTCAAATTAATACATATATCAAACATTCATACTTGCAGTTTTAACACTTATATATGTCATTGTTTGTATCATAATTTTTCTGTTGCAATACACCAAACGGATTTTTAGATTTTTGCCCCTGAAATATCACATATTTTGTGGTCAAAATAAGCCAAAATGAATTAGAATTATTATTTTTTTGTTAGCAAACGGTACATTATTTTAAAAAATGCTCTGGCAAAATTGTGTATCGTATGACTGTAAACTGTCTGAAAATTTTTCAAAGCATTTGGTTAAAAAAATATTAGTAATTTGCAATTGTTTGAAATAAATGAAAGCCATGGCCATAAGCCACGAAATAAAATATGTTTGTATTTTTTTAAACATTATCGAATTTTAAAAAAAATTTTAACATTCAGCATGTTATTTAAATACAAAATTTAATTTATTTTTGTTTTTATGTACGGTAATTTGTAGCCTGCTAGATCTTTATCCACTGTAAATTTTTCTTCAATTTAGTATGTGAGTTGGTTTTAGTGTCGTCCTTAAAACAGTATAATGCTGATTTTGACTTTAATGAGACCTTACGCCGAAAATATGCAAAATAGAAAAACGTATTTCGCACGATCGTGTCCAAGAAGTGCGGAGAGCTAAGGGTGATGCAATACACACATCACGCTTCACACTAGCCTCTAGGCGCAAGTCACTGACCTGGCGCTATCTTCTCACCGACAACTCGCCTATATTAGACATTCATAGGTGACCCTATTACATTATGACGTATTATTAAAGCTACAGGTGTATTGTACACGCCTATATATTTAAATAGGCATATACTACGTTTTCATTTTCATTCCAAAAAGGACCGCAAAACACCCATTTTACCAATTTTCGGCGGCTACAAAATTTAGTTAAATGAGTGATGGTATACCTGAAATGGAAGACGCATATGTTACGCACTTACAATGCTATTGCTAAGCAAATATAAATCCACTAATTATTAAGGGTGCCGCCTACCCGCGCGTGAGAGGCTCAAAAGTAACGGAGCAATAAGGTCGACCTTAAAGCGCGCATCAAATGCTCCGTCGCCTCAACGAGCCAAGCGCTGAACTAGCGTGCAAGCTTCCCGCCGAACGGTTTTTACTATGGGACACTAAGCGGTGACCATATAATTTTATTGATGGAAAGTCTGCAACTAAGTTCAGGGCAGGTCGCAATCTGAGTTTCACATACATCTGGCTAGTACATTTCGAAGTACGTAAGTTTGAAAAGGCCGTTTTTAGCCATGTTGGAGGGCTTAGAAATAGTGTTTTCAATGAGCGTGGAGTTTTAACAATGGGTTTTTTTGACTTTGTTTGAAGTTTCTTTTCTTTTCGTACGTTGGCATAATGGGCACACGCGGAATATGTTCGTAGAAATGACTGGTTTACGAACATTCTGCAACGCTTTTGAAGCGTGAGGTAGGCGGCCGCCTTAAGCAGTTTTCGAATATTCCTGTAACGGCCGAAGCTCAGCACGTTGCTCGGCGTCCTGGGCATGCGTTCACCTTAACTAGGTTAGAGTAAATATTTAACCCGACTCGTTCTATTAGTGACCCGACCGAAAATTGCTGACGTTCAAAGGGACTACCGAGTTGACTCAATCATTAAGGACCCTTGTTTTTCGCGAAAAGAATTTTGCCACAGTTTGTTTCAGTGCCTTACGTGCACATCTGCAATTCTGCTACACAGTTATTGGCAGCGTGTCTACGTGAAGAGCCGTATCTCATTTGACTGAGCCAATTGCAATAACATGCATTCAACACCACAAGTCTGTGATTTGCCGGAAGAAGCCCAAGGCTCGTGAGAGCTAAAATATCCAATCACTGACCACGAAGCAGAACTGCAGATGTGTACGTAAGGCATCGAAACAAAGTGAGGCAAAATTCTTTTCGCGAAAAACGAGGGTCCCTATCAGTCATCTATTCTATCAACTCCGGGTGTATCCTATTCGAGACCTGGGTAACTTGTGTTAAAGACTACCCCACGAACGAATGCATTTTTTGACACCTGACATGCGTCATATTATACTGTGTCCAGTCCAAGGTTGCAGCAGAAATAAACACTGTCACAGGTGATCTCTCGATCATTGGTTGGCTGATTAGTTAACAGTGTCGTTGCGACAGGAAATAGGTCCTACGCTAAATGGCTGTGTTTTAAGTGAATTAATCGTTCAGTTGCGTTTTTTTAATCATCTGTAATATATTATCATTCTGTGCGCATGAAATACTATCCGCGCGTGGAATGGATAAACTACGACTTACACGACAACGCCAACGTCCGTCGTGATTCCATTTCCTCCACAGCGAGGCGCAGTTCCGTTTCTCCACTTGTCGCCAGTCGATACGCGGAGGTAGTGCGACGGTTTGTTGCACAGCCAATGCCGTTCAAGCGCGCGAACAGGCGGAGTGACACAAGCTGCAATCTTGGAATGGATAGAGTATAGGAATGAAATAGAATGATTTATTTCCGTTAAACAATGTTTTAACTTACTGAATGAGCGAGTGAAGATGAAGCGATGTTAGGAACATAAAATATCTTGGGAAACAAAACGATGGTTCTCAGCAGAACACAGCAAACATTTCCAGCTGAAATTGCGTGTAAGTACACTAGATCGTGCGATAAACTGTAGCATATTATACATGCTAAATTGCGAGGAATACGTGGTCAACACAAGGTGTAACCAAAATGGGATGAAACTGTATTCAAGGCATTAAAAAATAGCTAATAAAGAAACACGAAACGAATGGCCTGTATTTTCTAATAAGCTACTCACGTTTTAGAACATGACAATATTATTTTATTCCAATTTTAAGATGAACACAGATTTGTCATATCAGCGTAGAAGATACTGCTGAATATTATGTATTTTAATTCTCATTCTTAAAATTTTTGAATAAAAAAATAAAATAGCGCAGAAGATACTGCTGAATATTATGTAGCTACTTTAATTCTCCTTCTTAAATTTTTTGGTTAAAAAATAAAATATTAACTCATTTGCTATCATCTTCTAATAAAAAAAATTCAGAAATATATGTTGCATTCCAGACATCTTAATATCCTAGATTAATTATTGGACGTTAGAAAACAAGCAAATTAACCTTCGGTGATCAACTAAACCTGGTCGCAAGACCGTGTAAACAACAATTAACCCTCCCGGGTTACTATTCGTAAAAGCCTTAAAAGTTCAAGAATGGAAAAATAATAGTAATATCCACACAGACAGACGTGTGATATCTTACGAGGTACATAATGTGAAAAATAGTCGTATGATGATAACATTTACCATTACAGCAATCTTAAAATAGTGCCACAGTACTTGCCACTTATTTCACAAAGCCTGATCCATGATACGTAGGCAAGTGTCCGGACCTGTTGATCTACGGATGAGATTGTGTTTAGTGGATTAACAAATAACAGAACATAGTTTAATTCGTGTTTTTACGGCGGTGTCTCACCCTAAATGCTGAATTTTCTATTTATAAATCATAACAACAATTACATTGACAATGCAAAAAAATATTATTATAGCTATTTATCATTATACAGTTGCCTTCTGTAAAAGTCGCCAACTTCTACGTACATGTTATGTGATGACTCTGAAAAAGCGAATAGCCTATACATGCACAGTTATAAACTAATACATACCCTATTGCGTAATCGATATTGGTCAAATATAATGGATTTATGAGTTTACAGCAGAGTTATATATTTCTCTAGAGAGTGATAATCACACAGCTATAAATGTGTTTTTTATAAAAAAAAAAAAAACTAGTAATTTTAACAGGGTTTTCGATGCCTCGTCTTAAGTTGGTATTACTTGACAGACATTACTAGTATATGCTACCTTTTCTGTAATCACACGGCAATAACAAGTTAAAAATTGACTGGCGTTGTAGCAGTAGCGTTACAATAGCCTTGCCATGCGAGAAATTTAATTGGCTCTCGTGAAATGAAAACTTCGGCGGAAACTGGATTTACGTGGGCTAACACTGAAGCGAAGGTAATTATCTGCGACTAAGAAAACTAGGCTAAACTTACGTGGAAGTAGAGTATTTCTGTTTTCTTTAGAACTGATATCGTGTATACGCAAGCCTGTTAAGCTACAGCAACATTTTATGTATTTATTTTCAATTTCTTCAAAACGCTGTATTAATTTTTCTAAGGAAAAAAGTTTCACAAAAGTAGAAGATCTATTCAAATCATGCCAAAATGCATTTCAATGAGCGCAAAAATAGTGATAAACCTAAGACAAAAACGTTTAAACACTTGTTTCCAATTCAATGTGATTTTTTTTATCTACATACAGTTGAGTCACGTTAGAGGACCATTTAATGCACGTTGCTAATCGTGTAACTTTCCGCTACACGCAACTTTAACATTGTATTATACATGTAGTGACTAGTTCTGTCAATTGACGCTGTGCAGCTTTAAATATAATAGAATGGACATATTGTATAAAAAGAATATACTTGGTACTAAATAGTTCTTTCAAATATTATAATGTTTAAGTAACAAACTTTATCATCACCACCACCATCACCATCATCGATAATCCGCTACCACCTCTACCATCACCACCATCAATTACCATCACCGTCATCATTATCACCACCACAATCACCATCATTATCACCATCATAAACCCCCCCCCCCCATCTAATTCATAACCATCATCAACCCCCACGTCATATTCATCACCATCATCATAATCGTCATCAGCACCATCACCATCATCACCATCATTATTATCACCATCACCGTCATCATGTATTCACCATTACTGAATAATTTTAATATTTACTTACAAAGTCGCGATTAATGCCACGATTACACTAAAGGTCTTAAACATGTTTAGTTAAATACAATCGGCAGCCATGTTTGACCGCGTTTGAAGCTAACCATGTTTCGGAGAGGGGTGGGGGGTTCAAAACTAAATATAATAATCTCGAACTTTTTAACCTCAGCAAACTTGGAACCTGTAATGTATAATATTTAATTTTTATCACATCCATGCTAAACATTCGTGACTTTTTAACTATCATCTTGCTACGGATTGCAGTGATACTGTACGTGTAAAACGAATTTACGCTCTTTAAAGCTAAATGTTAATTTAATTTAACGTGTTCTTAATATCGCACTAAAAAGCAACCATATACTTGTCACACAGTTCGTTACTCGAAGTGGCCAATATAGGAGAGCGTCAGAGAAGATATGTCGTTCGAAACTACACGTGAAACTAGTTTACATAGAACGATAAGAGACTGCCATCTGAACTTGTGTAACCGCCCCATAAAACTTCACATTTTGAGCTGATTTTGATCTGAATCTAGTGTGTCCGTGGCCTAAATACATAGAGAGAATTTACTAGAAAAATAGTTTAATATAATTAAACAATAATATAGGTAGAGACACTGGAAAATCGCGAAAATGTTTCGCATAGTCTCCAATAAACTATAGTATATTAACCGTGACACGTGTGAACAGTTTTGGGACAAATCACATACGCTGTGTGTTCAAGCGATACAGTTCTAACTGGGCCTGTTGAAGAGAGAAACAATGCCTCAAATAAACGATAGCCAATATAGATACAAAACATTCAGGGTTATGTACAGCATGTTGGAGCCTAGCAAACAATCACATTTTCCCGCGATTTTCCAGTGTCTCTAAATATAGGGTATTAAAGTACTGTACGTCTCATTACGCTATTTCTGAGTACGTTGGGTAGAAAGAAGAAAACAACTGGGATCGCCACTTTCGAAAAGAAAATATGTTTTATTTAAAATTTTGTGCAAGGCAACATTACAAGGAAAATTTTATACATATATATATATATATATATATATATATATATATATATATATATATTTATTTATTTATTTATTTATACACCACAGACAATTCATACTAAACAAGTTTTGCTGATATTAAATGTAAACAAATAACAACACCATAAATTACACCCTACCGTAACTTAGCATACTTTTATTCCAAAATGTCAATTGATGTTCCAGTTTAAGAAACAGCTAATTGTCAGCAGAAATATTATTTCACAAAATAATTGAGAATTCTGTTACTAAAAGAGAACCTGTTACAAAAATTACTAGCAATTCATATAACATTATTATTAAAAAAATTTGAGGAAAGGCGTTTGTGTCCAGCAGACGACATTCTGAAGCTGGAAGACGTCTTAGATAGGTTAAAATTGGTGCGTCAGTACCGGCGTAAACAATAAGTACTATACAAAATGAGTTGTGTAGAAAACTGAGGTAACTACCTCGATGTTCGGCGATGGTCACGACCTTTCATACCTGTGGTTGAGTAGTGACTCCTTGCGACACACGCACATGAGAGTTGGGGAAAACCGCTCTGTGATCGGTAACACGTCACATACACAATGAAAGTTGTAGTTGGTTACATAACCCGAATACTTTGGCGGTGCATTTGCATGTCTCCACCATCATTCGAGATTAATTAAGTTTTGTTGTTTTGGAACGTCCTAAGAATACCAAACAGCAGCCATAAAGTCATATTATAAATCAATACTGACGTTTGGACAAGCCTATCTGAAACTGGAACTACGATACAGCGTATTTGATAGGGGGTTCATACTTATCTGAAACTACAAAACTTACGCTTCAAATTATAACTTACTTCACTACTAAAAATGATATGTACAGTATAACCCACGCATCGTTGAGTTAGGCTAACGCTATGATCCACTGTTTTTTCTGTTGATACGATTTTTTTAAGCTTAAACGGGATTTCTCTAACCTACTCTAATCTACTGTGTTATGTTGGAGGCCCGGGGAAGGAGCGGGACTAAGTGCGTCTCAGGGCTGAGCCCCATACGCCTACAAGGGAGAAGTTTCATGCAGAGGAGGCATGCATCGCGGCAGAGAGGGATTGGGCAGTCATGGCCGCAATTGGGGCCATGTCTACCTCCCTACGTGTACCTATAGCTAAGCCATAATCTAAGAAGAGAGAGGGAAAACCCGGCATAGTACCGTAAATACCCTCTCGACAGAATAGGAGTGTAACCACTCAGCAGTTACATGAATAAAAATGGCACTGGAAAATAAGGAGGGTCCAGGTTATTAGTAGAGTTGAGAAGAAAGAGTGGGGGCAGGAAGGGCGGGAACGGTATTTGATTTCTTTATTTAATTTCCTTTCATTTTAGGGAGGGTGCTGGTGTTAACCAGGGTACTGTGGGTGAGCACAATGCCCTGGTGGTGAGCAAGGTCATAAAGGCGCCTCGCCCTCCCGTATCTCCAGTAGATACCTGATACAAACTTAAAAATACGCATTTTAATACACTTAACTAGCTCACAGGCAAGCCTAGAGAGCTAGCATACATTAAAAATAAATAAGTAGCTAAATAAATACATTTCGTGGGCTTTTGCTGGGCACAGAAAGCTCTGTGCCAGCAGCTGCCCTGTGATTGGCTGTTCGTGATCCTGCCAGCCAATCACAGCTCCGGCCAATCACAGGCCTCGACCGTTCTGGACCTACAGGAAACACTGCAGCCAGCATACAGCTAGAAAATACTACACCCAAAAGTGTAAAATTGTGAGTGTGTGTTATAATAATAATTAGCTAATTAAATATAGCAATGTAATTTCAACAGCTGCCGACACCGAGACAGCGGCTGTTCAGTGTATGTTTTGTCTTTACGCTGTGAAATACATACTGTAAAGATTCGCAGTGTTGTTTTCGTGAAAAGCGCTTAATTAATTGAATGCGTGTTACCCCAGGTTTCCCTTGTAAGTGTGATTTGTTATTGTTTTGTGTATTTGTGCGGCTCCTGCCGTGCAAACTATCGCCGGTACTGGGGCTGAAGGCTTCCAGACGAGCTTAGTGCAGCATGACAGGTGGTGATGTCGCCCCTCGTCAGCACAGGTAGAGAATTCCTAAAACGGTGCCATACTTACAAGTCCTCTTCGAGGGGGTAGGGGGGGGACTTATAGGTAGTGCCTGAACAAAAATAACTTATTAAATACCTCTCGGAGCTTACAGTTTACTTAATTACCAACTAATTAATATCTATTAGCTGCGCAGGCGCTAGGGCGAGTCGCGGGACAGTGTATGTCGTGTTTCGGACCACAAGCAAGATTAGAAAACCGCGAGAAGGTCGCTGGGCAGGAGCCCTGTGAGTGGCCGAAACTCCGGCCAATCACAGCGCCCGCTGGTTCCGGACCGAGTGAAGCTAAGGGGGCCCATACGCTAGAAGCGATTTTGGTCGCTTATAACGCTGATTTTCTTCAGGATCATAATTCCCAATGCTGGTAATTATGCCTACAGGATTTAGGTTATTATGGCTAGTAGCATACAATTGCTCTGCCATTTTGCAAAAAAAAAAACGTCTTGCAGCAGTTCTTGTTTAAGCTCTACATGCAAGTATCTTACAGGTGTGTACCTAGGAGCATCTGCTGCTATTCTGAGACATTTATTTTGCAACACTTGCAAAGTGCGAGTGTGCGATTTCGCGCAATAAGTCCACGCAGGAGCTGCGTAAGTTATATTTATAACGGATCATAGTATTATATATTATGTGAAAACTCCCTCTTCTACTACTTGCATATTAAAGAGTTAGCACAGAAGTGATTTGTTATGATACGTCTCAAATACTGTCAATGTTAATTTTAACTTTGCTTCAGTTAACATAATTCGGAAAAAGAAAAAAACATTGCAAATGCAACAATAATGACTGCCATAATTACCATTTTAAAAATACATTTTATCTCGGACGCCAAATCAAGTGAGTCTCAAGTTAATTTACATACGTGTAATTTTGCAAGTGTTAAAAAATAGCAATAAATATACATCGATATAACAATTCACACTTAAACTGAATCTACATAATATTCCAATGATTACTTGCAAGACTGCCAACTTTACTTATACCTAAGCCACAAGATAGTGCTCACTCAGTTTATTATCTTTATTACACATGAGACAATAAAACAAATAACTTATTTGCTTTACTTTGACCACAGCCTAGCTGAACGGAGAGCATGAGTCTTTTGATAACGGGGTAGGTATATTTGTTTCACTGTTCTTTACTCCGACATATTTGAGCAGCATCAAGTACAAATTTAAGATTAGTTCAGTCTAATGATTAATAATGTGTCTTACTAAGTTCTCGAAACCAACTTTAAACGTCTTCTTGATAACCTCAAGTCTTGTGGCTCAAGTCAACGTGTAAGCAATAAGGAAACTTATATAACCAGTCATCTTCACACTGAAGTAGCTCTCCTGGTGAAACAGCCTTCTTCTAACACATGGATACAGGATTCCAGAGGAAAACATCTGTTTTACAACTAATTCGTATACCATGCCTTGCCATAACTGAACACTATAAAACAAAACAGCTCCCTTCAATTATAGTAACCATGAATTCCATAGTATACTTTCTCTCGATTCCACAGAGACTAAAGTTCGTGGACACTGAATATCGTGCAAAGGCTGTTCATAGCACTCACACATTAAAACAATACATTAAAAATATTACACTTATATCTGTGGCTTGGCATAAGGAAAATAAATATTAAAGAAATAAATGAAGTTAAATTCCAGTGTCGGCAAACAGACATCACATAAATATTAGATTATTAAATAACATTGAAAGAAAACATTATATTAACTAAAATAAAATATTCTGTGAGAGACACCACAGTAGATGGAAAAAGGGGCTCCGTGGACAGGGGTGTGGGGTGGGGGACCGGGGGACACACGGCGGCCATCTTGGATCCCGTCCGCCATCTTGGATGACCTTGACCTTTGTAGTCGCCATCTTGGATTGCATCACTTCAGGGCTTCATCTACTTCTGGTCGCCATCTTGGATTGCATCACTTTTTCTAGAATTTTCTACTCTGTCATTCCATGGCTCCCCAGACCAACACCCCCTTCTCGTATTCTAGAATTTTCTGCTCTGTCATTCCATGGCTCCCCAGACCAACACCCCCTGCTCTAGAATTTTATACTCTTGCTCTGTCATTCCATCTGGTCCCCACCCCTGCTCTGG
>PNEQ01094870.1:0-33281 GCA_003012365.1 Medauroidea extradentata
CTCTCTTCGAATTTGGCCATGAAGACATTGGCCAGTAACGGCGAAAGAGGCGAGCCCATTGCAGTGCCTTCTTTTTGGATGTACACCTTTCCCTGGTATGTGAAGAAAGTTGAGGTGACACAGTGCTCGACAAGCTTCACGAGTTCTTCGCTGGAGCTGTCTTCTCCCAGTTGTTCATGTAGGGTGTGTAGAGCTTCCTAAACTGGTACTCTGGTGAATAGGGGAACAACTTCTAAACTCACCAATATGTCTTCAGGTTTTAACGAGATTTTCTTCAAGATTTCCACAAAGTGAGAAGAGTTTTGAATATGAGAGGCAGGCGTGTGTATGGCTGGTTGTAATAGGTTATTGAGGTGTTTTGCGAGGAGGTGGGTCAGTGAGCCAATCGTGCTGACTATTGGTCGAAGAGGAACATTCAGCTTGTGGATTTTCGGAAGGCCATAAATGGTAGGCGTCCTAGGAGCCTTAACTATTAGGCGTTTCTTGGTCTCATTATCGATGGATGACTCGGCTATGAGCTTCTTGGTAGATGCCTCTACTTTATTTAGAGGGTTACGACAGACTGGCGAGTAAGCAGCATCAGACAGAAGTTCTGAGATCTTGACTTCATAGTCATAGGCGTTCATTATGACTGTTGCATTGCCTTTGTCTGCCTTCAGGATGGATATCGGCTAAGCAAAATATGGTCACATTTATTCGTGGATGATGCGAAATCAAGCTACCAGAGGGCAGTCACGACAGACTCACCAGGATTGGCCAGTCAACCCAGCCAACCAGGTGCGAGTCAGCACACGATTGGCCCAAGTACCCAGCCAATCAGAAGGTCCACCAGGAGAGAGCCAGGATTGGCTAACCACATCGGCCAATCAGGAGCAAGCAGGCCTGTGATTGGCCGACGGGCCCAGCCAACCAGGAAGCAGCCACCCAGACACCGGGGTATATAAGTACCTGCAACTCTTACATCTGCCAGTTGGTCTCCGACTCCGACTACCTGATGTTGGCAGCTGCAACGACTGCCGAAACGTCGCAAGACAATCTTGAAACACGGCTCACACCCACAAGCCAAGAAAATGCAGACAACGGCCGCGATAGCCTGCGATCTATTTTATTCATTAATTAATGTTCATTTTAAATTTATGCTTTCGTCAGATTTTTTCACAGATAACAAGTTTGTACCTTTGTACAATTACATTATACTGGAAAAGTCATTTTAATAAATGACAAGGATTTGATTAAGTAAATAACATGAGAATGTCAAAAGCAACAAATATATAAAATATGTTTAACAAATGAATTTATCGAACACAGCGGTGGTGAAGAAAATTAAAGTTAGTTTGCTAGGTCGATACGAAAAGAGAACAATTTCTTGGTTGTTTAAAAATATTTTCGTAGAAATTCCCAAATTACTGCACAAAATGGTTGTACATTTCGCAGACATCTATCGGCTATCTATTTTTGGTCCTTAAAGTTGTACCCTCTGGGATCGATGTAGGATAACCTATAGATTGCTATAGGACAAAGGAGCGTGGACATTTTCTTTCTCCTGTGCGCCACAGCCGACCCTTCTAACTTATTTGGCCGCAGCTGTATTATGTGTGGTTGTTATTGAGTACACATGCTACAGATAAAACACAGGTAAATAAGGACATACATTTATTTTCAACTTTGTGTTTTATGACCTTTTATTTGGCGTTATTTAGGGCCTACATAACCTATTTTCCATGTGGGCGAGTTCAATGTGTTTGTTTTGTCGGATATAGGATTTGTATTAACTATTTGTTTCATAGCCTAATTAAATGTATCGTTGAATGCCTGTAAGTTATATTTCATAAGTAATTTTTTTTTACATCTTACGTAACAATTAGGTAGTCGTGTTTTGGTTAGACTTATGTTAATTTTAGTAAGTATTGTCCATAGGTATCTCGCAATCCATTTTTAAGCAATTATTTAGTATTGTGTAACATTTAAATTATAATAAAGATATTATACATTCGTTATTAATTTCTGCTCTTGATATTTAAGTTGTAGTGCAGCTTTACTTCCCATCTTGAAAGTTATTTCAACTTATTTCAGGCGTTTACAGATCTTTCAAAAGAATGTTTTAAATTTGCTCTGCAGAGGAAAAAATAGTGTTTTAGCAGTCCAGTATGTCTACATAATTAGTCGTTCTTTAAAAATAAGAAAATCACATTTTTACAAGGGTAAGTTACAAAGGGTCTAGTACTGAGCAAGACTATTTTTAATGGTGGATAATAAGGGAATATTATTAACAACGGTAAATGAAAATCGCAATTAGTGGACCTACATAACCGTTTTTCCATAATGTAATACTATAGGTTATTTTCACATGTTCATGTCAGTTGCTGTTGCTGTAATGTAATATAGCCTAAACTTGTAAACACTTCGTAATTCCAAGGCTATCTTTCATGTGAATTTAAAAATTCATGTAGTTCATTGGGCCTACTTCAATCAGTGATGATGAAGGAAATGGGATGGAAACCACTGAAAGACAGGAGGAGAATAGAGATATTGGTCAGGATGTACAAGGTGGTGAATGGTGAGGGTGGTTGGGGAGGTTTGCTCTGCAAGCTAACTAAGGGAGTGCTTAAGGGTACAGGAACGAATAGTGCAAAGATGCATAGGGTATTAGGAGGACAGAGAGGAGTAGACAGTCTGTTACCGCGGTTATATTGAAATACCGGACTGGACAGAACTTGCAGTGGAGTCAAGGTGATGCGAACCTGGAGTGAACATAGACTGAGATGTTTATGCTAACCTTTCAATCCAAATTGACATGTAAACATGGATTGAATACTGCGAAGACATCTGTATGATAAATGGTGAACTACAGAACAAATGACTTTCGAAAATAACCAAACAAACAGTTACTATATAATTTTAATGTAATTCATTTAGCAATATGTTTATTTTAATTTATTTTTCAGTTTCCCTCATTTTCAGAATATTAAATAATCTAATTTTGCTAGTTCTGGACGATTCTAACCTCTACAATAACCAAACAATTCGAAAATGCAACAACTTTGTTTTGGTCGAGTCGGATGGGTGTTTAAAGTGAACTTTTGAATCCGGATTCTTCACTCCAGTCCACCTCAAGAAGTGGAGGGGATTATCTAACTTCACTCCTACTTAAGTCCACAACACAGTGTTTAAAGCAAAATGCCAACCTGGATTCCTCAGTCCACTCCAAGTTGAATCCAGATTGAAATTTAAGATTCCACTATACACCTGATGTACAAATTATTGGTTTTAAAGTCGTAATATTTCTGTAGGTGTAAAAATAAAAAAATAATAAAAAACTTTCGTTTGACGAAGCAATTTATTGTATATGTATTCCAACAATTAAGCGCTAAATTTGCATTGTGTTACATGCAATTTGTAAACAAGTGACAGAAAATAAATAGTATAAGATTTTATCTATCACTGTTTACTAATATAATTTAAGGCATAAAGTAAATTTCATGCAAACATGTAAATAAGATACACATTAGATTGGTTTTTCAAGCAAACATTTTTTGTTTATATTCTAAAACAAACAACTTATTAAAACTTTTTTATGTGCTGAGTAGCTGGTCTTAAGCTGCTTACAATTAGTTAGAAGAAAATAAATTAGTTCTGAATATTGATAAAACAAACTTCATGCAATTCACAACAGCTGGATCTAAGTTACCTCCAGATCTAACAACATATAATAATACTTCAATAAATGAAGTAAGTAATATTAAATTTTTAGGCCTTTATATTGATGATCAGTTAAAGTGGTCCAATCATATAACTATTCTAGAAAAAAAACTAACATCTTTATGCTATATGTTGAGAATGCTGCGAAATTTGGTAGACGAAAAAACATTGAAATTAGTTTATTTTGCATACTTTCATTCGGTTATGAAATACGGTATAGAATTCTGGGGCAATCAAAATGAAAGTATGAAGATTATAAAAGAGTACAGAAAAAAGCTATTAGAATAATCTCAAATGTATCTAAATATAGCTCATGTAGACAATTATTTAAACTACATATAATTCCAACCTTTTTTACTGAATATCTTATAAATATATTAAAACTAATCAAACAAAATATTCAGTGGTATAGTAGAAATGAAGATCAACACACACATAATACAAGAAATGCTTATAAATTGACAATAGTACAACAAGCTACTGTAAAGTTTGAGAAGGGATACTACTATGCAGGACTTATGCTATATAATAAGCTTCCAAAAAATATTACTAATGAAAAAAATATTTAAAAAGTTATTAAATTATTGCATTTTTTTAGTTGATGGCCAGTGTTTTTATAATTGTTGAGAAATTTATGAATTTTTAAATTCACTTGGAAGATAAGCTTGGAATCTGTTGTGTTTTAATTAGTATCTGTTTTTTAAATAATGTTAATTACCTGACATTATTGTGATATAAAATGATTATGTTTGAATTTGGTTTTATGTCATTGAAATATGTAGGCCTAATTATAAGAGTCAATATAAATAAATATATATATATGTATATATATACATACACTCACACACACACACTCCCACACACTCACACATACACACACACTCACACACACACACACACAGTTATGTAAAAATTGTAACTGGCTAATTCTATACCCCTGAGTTTTACTCATGTAAGGGGTAAACAGAATTATAAATAAATAAAATAAAGTAAAAAATACACACGGAACTCTTTAGTGAGCAGAAAAGTGAGCACTTTCCTGTTCACCTAGACTTGTGTGGACAGTCGACTTGCATGCTAGTAGCTTGCATACAAGTGACTTGTGCGCTAGCTAGTACGGATTAGAACAGGTACTATTTTTCGCTCTCTTTAATGAGCAAGTTGAGTGTCAACAAACAATTTTTTTTACATGCACGAACATACAAAATGTAAACATACACAGAGATTGTTGTGTTTTGGTTAGCGCAATATTTACAATAAATAGTAAATAGAATCAGATAAGTGTGTATATTTGCTAAAAGTTATTTATATATCGACCTTCTCGCTCACTTGTCGGTGTGTATGCCTCACTCTTTCCTGCTCACTTTCTAGTCTTTAAACACTCTTTTCTGCTCATTAAAGAGTTCTGCTGTAAGGGGCTTTATGGAACCTGGGGATATTAAAGAAGGGAAAACAGTAGAAATTTATTGTTAAGGTAAAATTTTCGTTACATATGATGAACTTATTTATCACTAAAGAAACTTTTTTCACTAAACAATGCCCCATCATTTACTGGGTACGATGATGGCTGTTGTAGGCACTCCTAATTCCTGTAGTATGTATTACAGTAAGGGCCTGTATTACCACCTCCTGATAAAACTGGCTGATTACTATCTCTTGGATAGGCTATCAGCTGCTTATAATCAGCCATTGTGTATTATGACCTCTGGATAGTAACCGGATAACTACCAGGTAGATATTCGGAGGTACTTGGTTAATTTTTTCGTAAGTTGCTATTTAAAATGTAGCTAACTGTATACTTTATAGTTGAAATTTGTTTCGTTGGGTTGTTGTGGTTTTAAGGTTTCACGAACATTACAAATTTTCATTGTTACTCGTGTTTAACACCATCATTAAGTAAATTACTGATTAAAATACAGGTATCAAATAAAATAATAGACCCAGATAAATTTACTTTTATAATTCACACATGCAACACAATAAATACTGGTTGAAATAAAGTAGTTAAAAATAGTGTTAATAATTGCTTCGAAATCAAAGTACATCACGACATAAAAAATTTAAGCTGAAACAACTGCATAATTATTAATAATCTTATAATTTATATTACGTTTTCTGCATTCACCAAAACTTATAGGTCTCCATTTTGTGAAGTGGGATCCTAACCTCAACTTCATGATTTACAAATATACACGACGCCATTTTTGTTCCAATTGCACGTTTTAACTTCTGGATAAGTACCTATCAGCAGGTCGTAGTAGCTGATAGCCTATCCAGTGGATAGTCTCTCAGATAAGCGATATCAGAGGGTCGCAATACACTTTTCTGGACTATCTTCTAGATATGTTTTATCCAGAACTGTATCAGTTGGGGGTAATACAGGCCCTAAATATGAAAAATAGATACTCGCAGTACACAGTCTAAACTATTGATATTTGCAGCATTATTTACGAATGGGAAATGTTTCCATAGTGGTCAGGAGTAGTACCTTACATAAATTATAGGTGCCTTGTCAATTTTTAAAATTTCACGTCTTTTGTACATTCAGTAAAGGTAGCTTCATCACAATGTTAGGCGACCTGAAGTAACGTTACATGAACACAGATTGTCTGTATAATTATATATTGTTTCACCTCACAATTTCCTTGATCTTCGTAGCTCTCTTGGCTGTTGAGATTTTAGATTCTAGGCTTTATTATTAGTTGCAACACATAACTTATATTTTTTAAATACAAATATTTGCATTTTTTATTTAAATCTTCCGGTTTAGGTCAGGTTGTAAGAACTATCATGGTGCAGTTTTCTGTATAAAGAAGAAAGCTAATTGATCATTAATAATTATCTGTTTATATTTTAAGTATTTATGCTACTTACTTAATTTTTTTATTATATACTTACATAGACTTTGTTTCCAGTATTTATACTAAATTAATTTTTACAGGTTTAGCAATGCCTGACTTGGAAAAAATGAGATTGGTTTATCTACATTGACCCACAATGAAGAGGTCACTTTTGTCGTCATATTCGAACAAGCAGGCCAAAAGAATTTTTAACAAAGAAGTCCATTCTGTTGCTGAAACAATTGGACTCAACAATAAAGATAGCACTGTCAATAATTTTCAGCTACGTGAAAAAAGAGATAAAAGTTCAGCCAGTCGAACTTCTGACATTGTAGACTGTAATTTACCAAAATTAAATACAGTAGCTGCAGTAATCCCTGATATTAGTCATGAGAAAAAGCCATCTAAGGGTATATATGTGCTCCCAGTTGTCACACCTGAAACTGTGTTTTGGAATTTAACTAATGGGGAAGAAGCCATATCTGTAAACGAGAACAGAGATGTTGATTCATTCTCAATTGCAGGAACAAGAGATTCGTTGGAAAATATTAATGCAGATACACATTCACATTCCAACTCCTTTGTTGAACTTTTGAGAAATTGGGCTGTAAATTGTTGTTCACAGTCTGCATTAAACAATTTTCTGTCTATTTTGAAAACCCACAGCTTTTTTTCTAAATTACCTTCTGATTCAAGAACTTTGCTGCACACACCAAGAACATCAAATACAGTTACCTGGAAAATACTGCCATTTTGGTTTGCAGAATGGGTTTTAATACATTTATAGCTTAATAGAAGAAGTTGAATCAATTAAATTGCAAATCAACATTGATGGTGTGCCACTATTTAAAAGTTCATCACGTCAGTTTTGGCCTATTCTGGGTAATGTACGAAATGTTCCATCCAGTACTTTTATAATTGGTGTTTACCAAGGTAATAGTAAACCATCTGACAGTAATGTTTTTTGTCCATGTTTGTTGACGAAATGCACTCCCTGTTGCGCAACGGTGTAACTATTGGTGGGAAAAGTATTAGTGTTGAATTAGATTGCTTCGTTTGTGATGCACCTGTCCGGGCTTACATTTGTTGCACTAAAGGTCATTCAGGATATCATGGGTGCCCAAAGTGTGTTCAAGAAGGAGTGTATGTAGATGGGCACGTTGTATTTCCGGATGTCGACTGCACTCTGCGTACTGACACAAGCTTCAGTGAGCAGATTCATGAAGAACTTCATAAAGGCAGCAGCATCCTTGATAAGTTGCCAATAAACATGGTTGAACATTTTCCAATGGATTATATGCACTTGGCTTGTTTGGGAGTAAAGAAAAAAAATTTTGCTAGCTCTTATTTCAGGGAGTTATAATGTAAGATTGAATGCTACAAAAATGGGCAAAATTTCAGAAAATCTCATAAAAATTAAATTTAGTACACCCAGAGAGTTTGCACGAAAGCCAAGGCCGTTGAATGTTTTGAAAAATTTCAAAGCAACAGAATTTCGACAAATTTTACTTTACACTGGTCCAATTATTTTTAAAAATATTGTCTCTTCTGATGTTTACAATCATTTCCTCTGCCTATTTTTTGCAATGAGGGTACTTGCATCACCAAAACTGTTTACGCACCTTAAAGATTACGCTAATGAGTTGTTAAAGTATTTTGTTTCAAACAGTGTGTTGTTATATGGTCAGGGTTTTCAGAGCTACAACGTCCATGGCTTAATTCATTTGAAGGAAGATGTTTCTATGTTTGGCTGCTTAGACTCCTTTTCAGCATTCAAGTTCGAAAGCTACAATGGCATCATAAAAAAGTGCATTCGCCATGGCTCAAATCCATTAGAACAGTTAAGGAACCGTATATGTTAATCTCGTGGTGTGCTACATCCTCGTGGCTCTGAAAGTAGCAGTCTCTCTGTTTTCAGACAACATTTTGAAGGCCCATGTATCAGTGGAATAAGTGATCCACAATTTAAGAGTATTTCGTACAAAAATATGTTTTTCTCATCAAGGGGAGCAGATAATTGTTGTTTAATGGCTACTGGGGAAGTTGTATTAGTAAAAAATTTCGCAACGAAGGACAGTGTATTGTTTGTTGTGGGAAATGAACTCGATATTGTAGGTCATTTTTTTCTTTCACCATGCTCATCCCGTAGTGCAGGGATGTACATAGCAAAATCTTCGTTGTCCCAAGTAAAATGTTGGAATGTGGCCCTTATCAAAGGCAAAGTAGTGTGTGTGCCATATTATAATGATTCATTTATCATCATTGAATTTCTTCATGGTACTACAAGGTGAAAACACTAATCCAGGTATTGTATGCTCAAAGTTATAAGTTATATATAATTTTTATGTTAAGTTGACGTTGTAATGTCTGAATTTAATTGTCCTTAAAACTTTGTTTTCAGGTATGGTTTTTAAAATTGTAGCCTTCAATGTTAATGGGAGCGAAGAAGTAGCAGTTGTCAGAGTATCCTGGATGCCAAATGCTAAAAGTTGTTACTGGCCTCAAAACAAATTAAAGTCACATTAAATAATCATACCAATTGGATGACAAAAGGACTATTTATATCTCAAAATAGACTTAAACTTCTCAAAAAGATAGCAGATACCAGCCAAAAAATAGTTGATAAAGTTAAATATAAAAAATACAGAAACGTGTTTGATAGGACTGTAACAGCAGCTAAAAAGTTAAATAATGACAAAAAATTATGCACATAAAAAAACAAATCTAGAGACATGTGGAATATCATAAATAAAGAAATAAAAGGACAAGTACCAAAAAAGACATCTCACTAAAAATTGATGAAATTGTGACCAATGATAAAATAAAAATTGCACATCATTTTAATGAATATTTTTCTACAATTGGATTAAAACTTCAAGCCACAAACAATTTAACTAAAAACAATCCCAATAAAACTGTACACCCTATCAAATCAAAATTGTGTGAACTGAGTAACGTAAATGAACAGTTAATTATTGATGTCATAAAAGGTTTGAAAAACAAAAAATCAGTAGGATTGGATGAAATCCCAGTTAAAGTAATAAAACATTGTGCACACAGTATAAAGATACCCCTTACTGTCATATTTAACAAATGTCTATCCCAGGGTATTTTTCCGGAAAGATTAAAATATTCAAAAATTATCCCGTTACACAAAAAGGGAGGGGAAACTGAGGTGGGGAATTATAGACCTATCTCCATCTTATCTGCATTCCCAAAAATTTTAGAAAAAATTATGTACATACAACTACTTAAATATCTAAATGACAATAACATTTTATCTTCTAATCAATTTGGTTTCCAACAAAAGAAATCAACTGAACAGGCCCTTTATTCTTTTGTTAATAATGCATTAATGGAACTTGATAAGAAAAAGGCTGTAGCTGGAATATTTGTCGACTTATCAAAAGCCTTCGATTGTGTTGACCACAAACTTTTAAGTGAAAAGATGGAAAACTATGGTATTAATGGTATAGCTCTAGATATGTTCAGGTCATACCTGTCAAATGGAATGCAACAGGTCTGTCTTTCTCAACAAAATAATAAAAACCATTGCATTGAATATAAATCAAACTGTAAAGCTATTAAAGTAGGAGTTCCCCAAGGTTCCATTTTGGGGCCAGCGCTATTTCTTGTCTATATAAATGACCTTCCAAAGTTTGTAACATCAGGAAATGTAACCATGTTTGCTGATGATACCTCACTAATTATAAGTGAAAATAATGAGGAGGACATAAAAATTAACATAAAAACAGCAACACATGACATTGAATCGTGGTTCAACTCTAACAAATTAGCACTTAACATATCCAAATCGTCCATAATTATATTTTCGTATAACACTAAAGTAAAAGAAAAAAAAACACAGAAAACTCCATTAGAGTCAATGATAAACTCTTGTCGGTGGTGAACAATACCAAATTATTAGGCTTAATAATAGACAGAAACTTCAGCTGGAAAATACACACAATGGTACTGTGTAATAGATTGAGTGCCTTATGTTTTGCTTTTTATTCAATTTAAAAAACCTGTTCATTGGATACTGTACGCACTCTGTATTTTGCAAATGTAAATTCCTTATTGGCATATGGAATAATATTTTGGGGAGCATCAAAGCACTGGAAAAGGGTATTCAAATTACAGAAAAAAATTATTAGGATCATTACCAATGTAAAAGTCCCAACGTCCTGCAAACTTCACTTTAAAAACTTAAATATTTTAACAGTACCCGGTCTATTTATCTATCATACAATTATCTTTAGCTTAACAAACATTAACTATTTAACAAATCAAGATATACATTCACACAATACTAGACACAAAACAGATATACATTCAATCGCTCATAGAACAAATAAATTTAAACACAGTCCATATATAACAGCTATCAAACTTATAAACAAACTTCCTCCACAGTTACAAGATATACTAAAAAAGAAAAGCTTTCTTGTTTTAAAATGGACTTAAAAAAATTTCTCATAGGAAAGGTTCTTTATAATGTTTAGGAATACTGTTAAATTTACTTGTATTTGTAAAATGATCATTTGTATTATTGCTGTACTACATGTTATTGTACATTGTTTGTCACATTGTTACCACAAACTGTGGTTTTTACAATTGTAATTTCCTACATATAGTTCATAACAAATATGTAGTGCCATTGGATTGTTATATATGTATATACATTTTTTATCTCATTGTGTAACCATCTCACTTGTTTTTAAATTTGTAATTTGCTATGTATCACTTGACAACTCCAACACATTTGTTGTATTATCAGGAGGCTAATAAATTGAAATGAATTGAATATTCACAACCAAAGCCAACACAATTGTATCCTGATAGTGACTGGATATTGTATGACGATGGTAGAGTCCTCGGAGAGTTTGGTATGTAATATCACTGCACATTATTGTACGTAGGCCTATCTTTAGTACTTATTGTTGTTAATTATTAATTTTATTTGTTATTTCAATTGTGCTAAATCTTCATGCTACTTGTGTATGCAGTCATGACTGGAGGTTGCTCTTACGATACACTAACAATTATAGAAGTAATGAATGAGATTCCCAAATCTTAATTTTTTTCCCACATTTTTCCATTTATTGGTCCGAAAATTTGGTCTAAATGTCATAACCTAAGGTAGATGCACCACTATTGGTAGTATAAATAAATGAGTAAGAAATAAGCAAATATTTAGAGACCTGTGCTAAGAAATTTGCGCATTTTTTTTAGTTTTGATGATGAACAGTTAGCTTGTCACGAAAGTTGATACATGATCGCAGTTGCAACGAGGCAGCGACACTAAATGGAGAAAACATGACATACAAGATTTTGTAACATGTAGCTGTTGGTTTTGCATTTACAAAAACATTTGATGGCGTAGTTCCTTTAGGCTGAGAGTTTGCTTCGCTTCACCAGCAGAGTATAATTTTTTTTTTTAAATTTGAATTTCTTCTTGCAATTGTGCTTCAGCCCTGTAGCAAGGATTGGCCCAACCTGCTACATCTTATCATTTTCTCGGCCACATAACCTTATCCTAAACTCCCTTGCTCCTTTCACCTTAACCTCATCCTTCCTCAACTTATTCCACTCCTTTATAGTTCATACTATTATAGTGTTTTTTCCTCTCTCTCCTCTTTCCAACTCTCTGTATTTTCCACTCATGATCTCCCTTTCCCCTGAATAAACCTCTCTTGTATCTTGTTTCCCAGCAATTAATTTCTTGCTTAGTATTTTTAGGGCTGTATTGTGGTACAACAAAATATGCATTTTAAAGGTTGTCAAGGCATAAGGAAAAACTTGAAAACAGGGTAAAGTCAGGGTATTGTGGACAGGGTCAGGAAAAATATGATTCAGTATTGCTCAAAATAATTCTTGGTATTATTGAATGATTTGAAAATGTATTTTTGGAAGACACTGATTTGTTAATGCAACATTAATATAACGGTTAGAAAAACATTGTTGTTGATAACAGTTAGTATAAAAGTGAATATATGTTGATTTAATTGATGCTTCTAATTTAGTTTACTGTGCAGAGAACTAACTTCTTTTCAGCTGTATCACTTAGTTCTAATAATTGCTGTTCCATCATGTCTTGTATAAAATATGCTTTATCTATATTTATGTATAAATATCTAAGGTATAAATTGAGGCAATCTTTAATACTCCATTCATACTGATATTTGTGGGATTAAAAAGTTAATTACATTTATGTGCGTGAAAGAGGATCTACAGCAGTTTGACGTTTTTTAAAATTGGCTTGTTCCCATTATTTCAGAATGATAAATGCAATGCAGGTACAATTTTATTCTCTAAATACTGTTTCTGCCCTTAGGAACATACGAAGAAGCTAGGAAATCTTTAGCCAGAGCAGAAGATACCTCTGATTTGACAGAGTCTGACATTAGTAACACTAAAAGGAAAAGGAAACCTAACAAGAAATATGTTTCCAGCTCAGATTCTGATACTGATATAGAACGTGGTAGCTACTGCCTTCCTGTGCCGCCAAAGATAGCTAGTGTTGCAGCAACCAATAGTTAATATAATTCATTCATCAAAGGAGTTGGTAAGAATGAAATATTTATTTTTCCTTTTGCATTAATAGGTAAATAGTTTTGTCTGGGACAGTAAAGGTACAGGTACTTATGTGTATGTATGTATATGTCTCAGTTTTTTTAAATTTTTTAATTATAATTTTCTTTAAATGGGAATTACAGTTTTATAAGTTTGTTGGCAATGTGTAAATGCAACAGTTTACAGAAATTGAGAGTAATAGGAATATTAGTTCTTCCAAAAAGCATGTCACAAACTCAGCCCATTTTACAGTGCATATATATATATATATATATATATATATATATATATATATATATATATATATATATATATATATATATACATATATATATTAGCCGGCCGGCTGCGGCGTTGCCCGTGTGAAATTGTGTAATGTAAACAGTAACTGTTGATAAAATGAGATGAAGGCATTTAACAGCTAGTGTACTCAATAACAGTGAACTATAATTAACTGTCTTGTGTAAAGAATGCACGCAATATGCTCGTATGATGTCATAGTAATTCCCATCGCAAAGTCTTGCACGGGATACGAACCCGTAACCCCGCCCCTTCCACACCACAAACTTTATACAACACCTGAGTGAATGTTAAAAGCATGACGTGATAATTCTTTCGCATGTAGTGCTACAGTCCAAAGAGGTTTTATTTATGAGTAGGTTAGCAAAAAGAAACGACTGTTGAAATATTTATCCGTGATCATTCTTTTTTTTTTTTTTTTTTTGGGAGACTGTGACATTTTACAGCTTTTCACCTACTTAATTTTCGAATTTCATAAATACCTGAAATTTTATTTGTAAATATTTACATAAGCTTCATTCTTATCAAAAATTATCTCGATATCTCAACGGGTATAAGCGGTACAGATGATTATTTGAAATCACATTATATTTTTTAACAGCTTTGAAGGGCGAATTTTGAAAAATCCTGAAATTACTTTTTTTTTACATTTACATAAGATTTATTTTAAAGCAAAAACCATTTCAATATTTCCACTGGTTTAGGAGAAAAGTGGGATTAATTAAAAAACATGTTTAATTTTTTTTTTAGAGCTTTCAAGGACGAATTTTGAAAAAGTGTAAAAATACTTTTTAGATATTTACTTAAACATAAATTTTAAAATAATCACTTCACTATCTGAAATGGTTTAGGAGAAATCACGGAGTAATGAAAAACACATTTTACGGCTTTTCACCACCTTAATTTTCGAAGTTCGCAAAATAGAAAAATTTGCGAATATGCATTTCTTTGGGCAATATTATGAAGTTAAAAAAATTATGATAGCATTTCTGGTTAATAAGATATCAAGGATTCTTTTTAATCACATTTTACCCCTTTTCACCCCCTTAATTATCGAATTTCGAAAAATCCGTCCTTAGTGGGTGCCTACGAGGCAAGGGGAAGCTTCCCTCAAAATTTAATGATGAGTGAGTGTGTCAGTGTCAGGTCACTTTATTTTATATATTAAGATATAAAACTAAACCCGTAAGTAATTTATACTTAAACAATAGTTAGTATGTATTATAAAATAGACATAGGCCTATAGCATGAGTGATCAGTATTCCATCTGATAGCCATCGTCTACAATTATATTTTAATTTTGTCAGTTTGCATATTCTGGGAATGTTTTCCAAACAAATGCTTGTCTATGATTGAAAACTCAATTTGGCATTCCGACATATTTTTGTAATTATGTTAAAAAATACAAATACTTTCGTTTAGACCTAAATAATGTCAATCATGAGTCAGACAGAACTTCTCACGTAAACTGATATCGTCGGAGACTAAAGAATTTAATATGCATAGCGGGAAAATACATTTGTGTTGGACCTTGCGACTTGTATAGCATGCATCAATAATATTGTAAGGGGCGGAGATTGTTACAACTGAGGATGTTATAATGTGTATAAATAGTATTAAAACTGTACTCGCGCATATTTGTAGGAATGCTCTAACTAATTATTTTCATATTAGGTGAAGTTAGGCAGAGTCTATTAAAATGTAAGCCTATACAAATGCTGCTGCTGACGGAACATTAGGGGTGGCTTATTTATTTATTTAATGTAACGTCTCAGTCTTGTGGGTTTGCTAGCTTGGCTCAAATGTGTGTGTTCTTAAAAATAGTTAACGTAATGATCTATTTCTGGCCTACTGTGTTTATTGCCACTGTCTGATATGATTTTTAGTGCCTCTACACAATTTTCAGTGCTTCTGCCCAAAAATTTCAAGTCCCTCTGCCCTACAATATTCAGTGAATCTGCCCTACAAATAGTGCTTCTGCCCCAAATTTATAATTTATAATTAAATTATAATTTTAATATGTATAAATATATTAAATAAACTAAAATTTATAATTCATCCACTGCTCCGTGATTTTTTATGCCCCTGCCCCACAGTTTTGAGTGCACCGTACACTGCCACATGATTTTTGTGTCACTGCCAGACATTTTTTAAAAATGCAACTATCTTACAATTTTTTGTGATTATCCTAAAAGTTTCTGTTCCTCAGCCACGACCCTGCCCCTGCATTTTTTAGTTGTCCTACCCTACAATTTTCTTTCTGTACATCTATCCAATTGTACCTTACCCTACAGTTTTCTGTAGCCCTATCCAACAACTGTATTCTACCTTACAATTTCCTGTACATCTGCTCAATTATATTTAATATCCTTGCTTAACGTATCCAGTGCGCCTACCCTACAAATTTGTTTGCCTCTGCCCCATAATTTTAAATATTTCTGCCTCACTTTTCCTGAGCCCCTACTGTATAATTCAGTGCTTAGGCCAATACCTTAAACTTTTCTGTACGGTACCTCTACCCCATGATCACTACTTTTAATGTCTGAAGAAGGTAAGGGAAGTTGGGGAAGGGATCCCAACATTGACAAGTATGAATGGACAAACTGCGGCAAATAACAGAGAGAAAGCTGATATGCTGCAGGCTCAGTACTTGTCAGTGTTTGAAGCAAAGGAGAACTGGAACAGTGAGACAAATAAACAAAATGAAATGGATCGGGGACTTCTTCCAAGGACAGTGGCAGAGAATAAAAGGAGGGGTGTAATTGACTGCGGACAGCGATGTGACATCAGGGGTGCCACAGGGAAGTGTGCTCTGTCCAGTATTGTTCACCATTATGGCAAATGATATGGGTATTGGGATTAGGGGCAGAATAACATTGTTTGCAGATTGTGTTTTATACTCAGTGGTAGGCAGTGGGATCAACTTGCAGGCAGACATTGACAGGTTGTGTTCGTAGACTGTGGAAAACAAGATGAAGATCAATGTTCGTAAGATTAAGTTACAGTTAGGTTTACTAGGAAGATAGTGATAAGCAGAGTCACTTACAGATGGGATGGGCAAGAGATAAAAGAATCCACACAATATAAGTATCTAGGGGTTGTACTGCAAAGTTACCTTAGGTGGACAAAACAGGTGGAGAGCGTGGTTACGAAGGGGAGAAGAGCTTTAGGTTTTCTGGGAAGGATACATTTAGTAGGCAAGAATGTCACTATTTTAGGCCAGTAAGGAAATTGGGTTCTATCTTTCCCTCCAGATTTTGCTAGTAGGTTTTGCTTGATATCTCCCATCACTCATCTTTCATTGTTGTGATGCTCCACAATCACGCCATAATTTGCCCAGACATGCCCAGCTATCAAGTCCATATGTTTAATTTTAAATTTTGTGACAGTTGAAGCAGAATTGGGGGTGTCTTGCAATTGATTAAATTCCCGGACAGTTACCTAATGCATTATAGTAAATTTTTTTTCTCATTGCAGATGTCATACGGTTTTGAAAAGGCAACAAAGGATTGGTTCCGCCATGTCCATGACAGGCTGACAAAGAAGAATGTTCCAGCTAGTTGTAGATAAAGTTTTAATAATGTTTTATGTAAATACCTAGTTGTCTATTGAATAAATTTTATTTGTTTATTAAGTTGTTTTTCTGATCTTCTGTTTTAAAAAATACCATAATTCTATTTAACTACACTGCAGTAATTTTTTTATAGTTGCATTATCAGGGTTGTTACAGGGACAGAGAACAGGAAGGTCAGGGAATTCTATTTGATTGGGGAAACTACTTTGTCTGGAAATTCAACTATGTAGTAAATGATTTAGACTCTGTGGCACTTTTCTGTTAAGTTCTACATTCAATACAAATTTATAAATGTTGATTATGTAAGCTAAATTTTTTTTTTAGTTTGTAATAAATTTATTTCTACCTACCTTAGAAATTTTTACATTTGGTTTATGATGGGCTGGTCCAATAAATTACAATAAAAATATATGGCCAAAACTGACAAAAAACTGTCTAAAGTGCATTTACAAACAGATCAATTACAAATATTCAAAACTAATTTTTAAAAAAAATTGTGAAGATTCAATTTTCTTTCGACGTGTTAATTTTTCTCATTCCCAGAAAATTGCTCAGTTATAATTTTTTTGTCTGGGAAAGTCTAGACATTCTGTAGCATACCTGGTTATACAGACACTGGTAATATATGTAGTAAAACTGTGTTAAGAAATTTTTAAATGTACTGAATCTTCACACTGTGTTAATGTTTCAACCTTTTTGCAAACATGTTTTCTATTTTTATTTTGTTAGGTAGGTATATATTTGAGAGGTGTTCTCATTTAACAGGTGTAAAAAAATAATTCAAAGTAGTGTGGAACTAAAATGAACTGAATATTGCATAAAAGGTGAAACTGACAAGGAGGTCCACGAGAGGATGTGCTCTACAGGTCCCTAGGGGGACATCCTCAGGCAATCCTTCGGGGGACATCCGCAGGCAATCCTTCGGGGGACATCCTCAGGCAATCCTTGGGGGGACATCCTCAGGTATTCCACTGGGGGTATTGTCAGGCAGGAAATGTCTTAAAACAGTCCTAGGAGGATGTCTATAGGCAAATATTTGGTCCTTTCAGGATATCCGTAGGACATCTAAACAGGGGACGCCAGGCGCTAATAAGGCACAAGTCAGGACTGATAGTGGACAGCCATAGGAAATTCCTTCAATCCATAAAGGATGACCCAAGGAAGTACTGAGGAAGGAGTTGTGTTGGCTGGGTTTGAGTAACAATTTGGCCTGAACTAGGTCGGTTATATGTTGGGGTAGGCCTATAGCAACATAAATTGTGTCTACGAGTTGTTCGTTAGTTCTTACAACAAAAGTCACACTGAATTATCAGTTTTGTTAGGAAAATTCATGCAATCAGTGTTCTTAAAGCTCTAATAGGTTATGCCAATTGCATGGAAATGCTTTGTGTACTATTAAAAAGAGCACAAAAACATTCGTTTGGAATTTGGATGACAATCATCGGCAACATTTACAATATGTAGCAAAATGTTTGGCTGCAGTCTATTGACAACAAACAGATTGTTTTCAATGACTCTGCTAAAATTAATTATCACAAATAATCGTTTTTTATTTATGAATTCCAATTACAGGTCTAAATTGTTAAATTACTGTGCAACATAACCATGCAATCTCATTCGAAAAATTCACAAAAAGTCGGCGTCACATTCTTCAACATAAAACCACTGGAAAAGTTTTGAATAAGTGAATTCGTGGTCGCAGCAATTGTGCTACTTCGTCAGCAATATTAATCGCATAGAAACTATTTTAACCTCTTCCACAGCATCCATTTTTTTATTTATGCTGTGTTTACATTCACTAAGGGACCCTTAGCGAGTTAAGGGCCCGAATTTCGCCATCTAAACTAAGGATTACTTAAAGGATTTTAAGTGTCCCTTAACATTGGTGAAACAGTCATTTGTGTTAAGGAACACTTAATTTTATTTTAAGGGACCCCTAAAGTTTAGGGGTTGTTGGTGAAACCGGCCCTAAGTATTTTTATTTCAATTCGGTACCTGTGTTTTATTATTAAATGAAAGTGTTTTAGCTGTATTCTCTTAACCATTCATGCAATCTCGGACTTTGAGAGACAGCTTGACAAAACAACCAGGCATTGTAAAATATTTTACCTCATATGCTTTTCAGCAACTGCACTTGCATAATTGTTTCAAAGTGCTGATATGGGTTTTGTGTATTTCTTCCAAGTGTCTTCTAGCAAACACAATCCGTTTTCAGCTGGCCAACTGTTTGCAGAGTCGGCAAACATCCGCTAGTATGATCGTCCAATTTAGCAGAAATGGTTGTTAATCAGGCCACTTCAGTAAACATGTTTGTATGAAATACTGAAGTAGTTTTAATGTGGGCAACAGTTTTTATTTTATCGGTAATTTATACATTTTACAAGTAAGCCCAGAGTTAGTCAGTATCCAAAATTATTTGTAGGTACTATTACTAGATTCAAAATTCAATTAAAAAAGGTTTAACTTAAATATGAAATGTGAAGTGTTGAGGTTATATTACTACTATGTGTTAACAAGCACACATACGAGGGGTTCGGCTGTATGTGTTGAGGGACATTCAGGAAGAAACAGTGTTATCAGGTGTAAAACATAGTACTGTCGTCGTACGACCTAGCCCCTCTAAACCCAAACCAAACGCACGTCTGCCCGAGTAGCAACCCCTCCAACCCGCCCCCTTCCTCAGTGCAGTGCATAAAAGAAAGTGGAAGTGTCGTGTAATTTAAGTCATTTGAAGTTATATACGCTCATACTGGGAGTAACCTGTGAGACGGACTACAGGGGTGTTTTTATTTTTGCTCAATTCACTGAACACTGACTGGAATAGACGACGTAGTTTCAGCTCTTCTCGGAGCACCACCCCCATCCCCTTGCTTGCCAGGCTCTGGGAATTGTTTTATAAATTATTTGATGTAATGTAACACCCAGTATTGTACTATATAGGCCCCGAGTATTTGTTTTTCTTTTTCATATTCTACAGTGAGTCCTTATAATTCTACATTAGAAACTTTTGTGCTCATGTAAGTCATCTGCACACCCCCATTTCAGACCCAGGGAATGATAAACACGTTATGTTTACTTTGATAATTCGTAACTTAATGGACCCAGTTTTTCTAGCATGGTTTTGAAGGGTTTTGTGTATCTTAGTTTAAAAAGAGTACTGAGTTGATCCCAGGCGTCAGTTCTGCCGGTGTATGGGACCAACAACCATCTTGGCTTGGGCAGTCTTTCTGTTCGCTGACCGGGGTAAGACGTGTTTCTACCTTCCTTGGAAACTCGTAATAATTTAACATCTTTCTCGCTTCCCCGATCACCACTTCCAAGCCACAAACTACACGGGGAGGAGATTCAACTTAAAATGTGTGGTTACTGCCGACTCCATTCAGTTAATTCGCTAGTGTCCATGTGGGCTAGCTGCACTTTATTTAACACTGGGCGATGTCGCGGGTTGTTCGGCCTCTCATGGATCCACGTAGGGTTGCCTTCGCATCGAGCTGCTCAGCTCATGCGACCATCGTAAATTCTGCATCAATTCTTGGAATTCAGTTCTACAAGTTTTTCACCTCCTGTACGGGCACGCGTCCGCAGCCCGTAACAGAAAGACCTTGCCATTACTCAAGTGTTTCATGTGCGTGAGTGTAGTATAACTCTCTTGTGCGACAAGATTAAAATCTGAAATCTAAATTATCTGCGTTGCTGAAAGTTTGTCACCTGTAAGTACTGTAACATAAGCTCTGCTAGGAGGTAAACAAGTTGTCAAAAGGCACTATCTGCCCTGAGTTAAATTCGCACTCTACCGTTCCCAGCAGGGCATGATGGGATGGCGCCTATTTCAAAACCTCAGCACCGCAAATTACAAACCCCCTTATGGCAGCAGTAAATAACAAGTTTTATTATTTTTCTTTTAGAGTTACATTTCTAGTCTTGACTAGGAATGGAACACTTTACTTGACGCGGACCGTTCCGCATATCTCAGCTGAAGTACATCGTGAGCACTGTGCCTACCAACTTAAACAGCCGAGGCAGGCAGTACCACACCTGCATAAGGGAATGCACCCAGCCACGTGGCGCTAAGAGGTAGCGGCGCACAGACTCCGCCCCTGTGATGCCGGGAGGTACGAAAATGTGCGTCGGTGCTAAGAGACCCCTAGCAAATGTAGGGAAAGTGCCCCATATGTATTAACGCCTATAAACAGCTGTTTAGGTGGCGAATGTCACGCTACCACTTACGGGCAAAGTGCGGAAACATGGGTCGCACCTACATTTGCTGAGTGAAGTTTAAAGGTCAGGGGTAACATTGTTTCCACTTAAATAATTTTTAATTATCATTTGTCAGGTTTATCCTTGATCGTCGCAGAAACACCCCTGCACCATGCCGGCAACATGGACTCGCCCATGTGGCCAGCTATGCCGTGTAAAATCATGTAAGTTATTTTTAAAGTGAATTTAAATATTAGAATTTTGTTAAATTTTTTCAAGTATTCACCATTCCTTCTTAAAAATTCAAGAGCTAACCTATGCATTACTGTAATGTAATGTAACGTAAATCTCTGGATACCCGAAAACTACAAGTCTGAAAATTATTATAGAAACAATCCCTAATACTATTTGGGACTCTAATCATCAAGAATTTGCATTTAAAAACTATCCTCTTTTTGTTTTGGATTGTTTCAGTGTATTTGACCACTTGGCGGAACTTGCTGGACGAAGCAGGTCCACTGCCACTGGCTCGGCAGTTGGCAGTTAACAACATAAGGAGGATGTCGACTCTGTGTCGCTCCGGGCAACAGCAAGCCTTTGTTCAACCTATGTTAGTGTATCAACTGTTAACTTTGGTATCTGGAACTTTTCACTTTAACTGAATTACATACCCGGAGTTACCTCTTGTACTCCCACAGATCGTGATGCCCAGAGACTTATCTTTATTAAAATTTTCATCCAGCCCATGTAGCTGTTTTGGAAGTGTAGTTTCGCCCGCCGGAAGGGCATAGGTCTGGGTCTGCTTCAGCACCGCCATAGTGATATGTGAATGGATGTACGGTGATTCCTCAATAATAACCACTTCAGTAAGTACATGTGTTATTTATTGGCTAGCTGCTTCACGGCCTTAAGGTTATGGGATCCTCAAAATCCGCCAATCCCCTAGTGTTTTGTATTGTGTGAGAGAGCGTCCAGGTGCACGATATCCCTGACGAGTGTTTTGTGTGTGCACCGAGGCGTGAAGGATGCCTAAAAAGTCCCCTGCGTATCTAAGACGGCGAGCAGGAGGGAATTAAATCGCCTAGTGCCGTGGCCGTCGGCCGCACGACCAGTGCTCTCCGAGTGCTCGCCCCCCCTGATGAGCTGGCACTACTAGGTAGATTGTTCTCTGCACACCACTGTCGTGCAGGACAGGTCTCATATAATTTTACCGTAGGTATTGCAACATTTATCCCCTCACCGCAATATTCGCTCGCATCGTACTAATATAAATAAAGTAGGTCACTTAATAAATTTTACACCAGATAACACTGTTTCTCTCTGAATGTCCCTTACCATTATTTACAACCAACCCTCCAAATCACAGTTCACCCCTAACATAGAAAAACATAAGTTACTTTTTATCGTTCACTATTGCTATTCCTCTGTCTTCTACGAAAATTGTGAAATACATGGCCGGGGATCACAGGAGTGACTTATTGTACGAAAGTTCCTAGATGAACGGAAAACTATGATAATGGGCGCCAGCTAGTCAGGTGGCTCGGACTAACACGAGACTCTTAACTCAAAAATTAGGTGGAAAATATGGGTCGGTGAGGTGATAAGTTGAATGGGATGGCAGTGTTTTAGCATCCTGCAGAAGGCACTGTTCCTTGTGGTTTCAGAACACTCACAAATCCCACGCATGTGGGTGCTCACATGATAGGATACCTTATTAGAGTGAAAATAATGTCACAAATGTTACTATACACGAAGGATCATACTGGATGGTGATAGATTTAGGCATCACTCTAACACTCCCCCGTGAAGCGGGGTAGGCCTACATAAGAAATCACAAAACAGACTTCGTGGAATAATACAGTGTTTATTCGACACACAGAAGCTGAGCCTGAATCCTGCAACTTAAGAGGGTGCAGGCCTATAACCACCTGCTAGCTAACACTGAAACTATGGTGTGTGGTGCATGGTGACAAAGAAATCGAAGGTGCTTAAAGTGTGGCGGGCAGAGTCTTCCACACGAACTGGTTATGCCAGGGGCACAAGCAAAAAGAAAGGATTTAAGTTTATTTTACACTATGGAAAATTATCTCAATGACTGGTGCAAAAAGTTGAGGTCCTCCGAGATCGCGACACTCCCGATGCGCACGTCCGTTCTCAAGGCCCGCTGGAAGAAGACTGTATTTTCCACTGGCTTCCACTCAGTGCATGAGCTGGTCGGAAGTCGGGGGAGGGAATTCGAAATTCCCTACGTGAGGGATGAAATGGTCACAAAAATAAACATGAGTTGTACAAGGCACTTTTACATAACTTTTAAATGGTTGTATTAGAGTCCTGCTGAAAATAAAACATATGACACACTTGTAAAAATAATGATAAATTAGGGAAGCTCATGCTAAGAGTTTGCTGATGATAAAAAACACCTACGCAGCAGCATTTATTTTAATGTTACGTGTCTTAACGTCAATTTGAAGTTTACGCCTAGAGATTTATTTGGGTATGGCTGTTGCGGTTAGGTTGGCCACTCTGGTGGCACGTCTCGACACTTTAGGGGTGGAGATCACACTTTGTGGCAGTGGCTACACTGGTTCACCCTGTGGTAGTGCTGTCGTGTAATAAGTATTTTAGTTCCACACCTACCTCAGACTGGCGAGGCATAAAGGGGCTACGCCCTGCTGACATCAAAATCCTTCATTTTATACATACTTTACTAACCAAATCTCAGTAAACGAAACATTACTAACTTAAACTTGGATCGCCCGTTTACTACACAACACCAGTTACACCTTCTCCAGACCAGGAGTAATTATATTCTGCAAAAATTACACTGGTGTATCTACAACAGCTTGAATGAACCTCAGTGCAATCACAAAATCACTTCACATCCTGTTGAATGAAACATATATTTTTTTTGGTTTAGTTACACCGATGCAATGGTGTAGCCAGGGGGTGTAGCCTATCAGCTTGAAATCAATTGAAACAAATAATTTTAACGAGTATTTAGTATAACTCTAAAGCTGGAGTCACAATGATCCGTCGCTTCCATCAGTCAGTCGCTCATCCGTCCGTCAGTCACGTGATCTTCAACCAATCAGAAGCCTCAAATATTTCCATCTGTCCATTCGTCAAAAGTTTGCCAAGCTCTAACTTTTGACAGATGACGGATGACTGCGCAGCCTTGTGATGATGGCGACGATTGTGTTAACGGTTATATTTAAATAAGAACACTGCGATGTTTGTTTGATTGTATTATTTTTGTAGTGTTAGTGTTGTTCAGTTGTCTTTAAAATACGAAAGAGATAATTTTGGCGTTCGGCAAAAATCAAAATACTAATCCAAATTAATTTTTTGCATAGTGATTAATCAAATGAAAAGTCAATTTTATTATTTGAAAATATTTATGCTCGCAAAATTTCTTAGCGAAAAAAAGCCTGTAGTAACTAGCAAACACATCATAATAAATATCTGTAAACAAACAAACTGTTAAAAGGATTTTTAAAAACATTTTTCCACATAAGTTTTATGTCTGTACTTTGGTAGCATTGCAAATGTAAGGAATAAGGACGGACGGATGACGGACTGTTGTGAATCGCTCGATTTGCAGACGGACGGACGGAGTACGGATGGGCGGAAGACTGACGGAAGCGACGGATCATTCGATCATTGTGTCTCCAGCTTAAGTGTACTCATAGAGGTAATATATAGTAGAGGGAACATGACGTCACAAATGTGTGTCCAACATGGTCTCGAGAGTTTGGTGTCGTTTATTTATGTTTTCTCTGCATAAAAATGCAGTTGTGTTGTTTGAAACTCATGGCGTACCTTCCAGATAATATATTTAGTCATGTGGTATCACCAATATCTCGGTTCAAAACCTTAGTAAGTATGCAGCTAATATTTACTTTTTACTAAAAACAGCTGGGTTAAGGAAAACAGTAACGTGGCAAACATTGTTTACATTTGTCGTTCTGAAATTTGTACACAATTATACTATGCGATAATATGGTAGTATTGGGAAAATTCATATTTTATTATATTTTTATTCAAAAGTGCGTCTAATTTAATGAACAACGGCACCATACTTTCTTTCATTGCGTCTGTGTAACTCCAGAAAAACTTAAATGAAATGAGCAGTCTGTTTTGCGTGGCAAAAACGTGAACGGCCATATTGAATTCCCCGTGATGTCACGATACTGTACATTTAAATGTACGTAACACACAAACGACCGCAACATCCGTTCGAGTCGTGAAATTGTGTTAAATAAGGTAGTTTATGCGGTAAAATCGAGTATAGCTTGAACTCCGAAAGGTATAAATGTGGATAATAGTTCGTTTCGCAGCATTAAAATTCAATTTACTCGGAATAAAATCTTAACTTTAGCGCCGTCTGTTAAATCAAGGCGTACTGCATGGTTTAAGCTTCAAAAAGAGACCTAATAGTCTGCTATTAACGACAAAAATACAGTATACATTTTGTAATGCTTAATGCTGTATTATGTACAACATGACACTGTTACCAGGAAATAAATAAGTTCTTTTAAGTTAAAAAAATTGCAGTCAATAGCGTGCAGTTTGTGATGGAATCTCTACAGCTGTAGTGTTTTGGCTGTTCCACTGACTGTGGCAACGTCATTAGCAAATAGGCGAGTTCAAACACCCGTGATTGGCGATAATTCGAGGGGTAGGCGGGGTCTTGCGAAACTTGCCCCGAGATGGAAGCACAGTTCTCAATGCCGTTCACGAGAAACATAAACATTACTGAGAGAAAAGATGTTACTTGTAATTAAATAATTGATCTGCCATGTTATTTTACCGATTCGTGCAACTAGAATGTCGATCATAGTAAGTGCCAGGCTTGGTTAAACGCATTCCAAACATAAGCTCGATAGGTTCACTTTTTGTACGCATGTGAACTTCGTTCGTCTAACCTTTCAAACCTAAACTAAACTTATGATAATATATCGGATCTGAAGCATTAAACTGAATTCGTAGAAAGTTATTATCTCTCTAGAATTTAAATTAAATATATATAAACTGAAACCTATAACTAAAACGTCTCAATGTGTGAGTGAAAGCTAGGCCTACTAATACATTGCTGTCTTCACTCGTTTGAAATCAACTCAAGTGAAATAAATCTTCGTTGTTGGCTACCAAATCTACAACCACGCATGCCTAAACAAAGGGCGAATTCCCAGAATTAACTTTTACGTAACCGGGTCCGCTAAATTTTATTAGTTTATTAAGTCGTTGAAAAATTCCAATACACACAATAGTGCCTCGCGTGCGGTGGCTAACCAAAACAAGTAAGTAGACGTCATAATTGTGTTAGCCAATAAGAACACGTTTTCAATGTTTGTGGCGGCGTTTGAAAATATGTAATTTTTAAAGCTGAATAATTCGAAAATTACAATGTTCACGGAACTATTGCTTTGCCTGGCTGCATTTAGTGCCGAAATGATTCGGAAAAATGAGGTAAACATTAAAAATTTTTTCTAGGAATTTTCCCTATTCTCTCCTTAGTTTATAAATTCATAAGGTACCAAAATAACCCAACATAGTTGTGATTACTCAGTAATTATTATCTTGGCTCGCAATGTTATTTCAAATCTCCCGTGCATATTTCACTTAAGTCACGTGACACATGTTGAACACCCAAATTTCTTATGTAGCTGTATAGAGATACTCCCTCTACCCTACATTACTCTAAGAGCGTACTACACGAACATACCCAATCCTAACATGGCAGCTTATCGGATGAACCGAACACGATAATTTACTTGAAATTGTACTGTACCTGATTTCTTTTTAAAAAAAAGTTTTGTAACAAAATTAAATTATTCATAATTTATGGAGTTTTTATTTCATTTACTCCAGTGTGCATGAATACTCATATTTTTTGGTCTAGTATAAATATATAAAAATGTACTGTCATTTCCGAACACAAACTTATAAATCAAGTCATGAATTATAACGTAATTTGCATTTTATTAATTCATTTTCGAGGTGATATACAAATTAGTATAACGTTATTGTTTGTAAAATTAGGTCAGACAACACTTTAGCACGGAGGTACGGTGCTTTCTAATTCCACCTGGCAACACTGGGTTGTGTATAATAAAAATATGACGAAGCAGGAAGCTTGAATTAACAAATTAATTAAAAAGCTGGAATAATATCGTAAGAATGCTGCCATTCCGGACGTCTTTATCACAAGTTGAAAGGTATGACAGCAGTACCAAAGATGATTGATGTTCTATTTGATAGTACCTACACGGAGAAAAAAAAAAAGGACGAAACAGAGACAAAAAATATAAATAAATTCTTATCTGAGTTCAGAGGTTGGTGTATTTACCTAAACTGTTGAGATAACACATTTTTCGTATATTTTCCGTTTAGATAATATTAATGTAAGAATGAGTTATGTCCCATGTCATGTTTGTCTAGGTTACTGAACACGATAGGATTGCTCACGCTTTTAGTCTCAGTAGTACACATTTTGATTAGTGTAGCCAGTTGTGTAAATGTATTAGAGACAAATTATTCCTGTATTTGTTAAAAGAACACTGCTTGTTACTTAGTTAAGAACACGTCACACTTCTGCTTGTTGCAATTAAAATAGGTAAATTCTGAACATAAAAGAAGTAGGACTGTAGATTATGCTTGCTTGCAAATGTTACTTGCCTGAAAAATAGGACTGCAAGAAACAATCTGCAGTATGTACTGGTTATTCAAAATGTAAATTTGAGATTTTTTACAGCAACTGTATAGCAGGTGCAAACTTACCTGAGCTCTGTGTAAAGTGACCCACATAAAAAAAGTATAGTTTGGCCAGATTTGGCACCAGGGATAGGCAAATATACACTAATTCATATCTGGCCCAGATCAGTCCCTGAGCATTTTCAGATTTAACTTTTTTTCCTTCTGGGGACCTTACACAGTTGGCTATTAGACATTTTCAACTTTTCACATTACAATGTAATTTTTAGTTTCAAGCAGACAGGGGGGCGTGGTAGTTATACCTTTCAAAGCATAAGTATAATAGGCCTTTACTCCGCAAACTATTTTAATTCTATTAACTCACGGATGTGTGAATAGTCCAATAAGCACGAAAAGAATGCTTGGGTTAAATTGTAGCCTATGTAGGGTGGGTTGGGGTAATTTGGGTGTAAAAAACGCACAGTTTTAAGTTTAGAGGCCCATGCATTTTCACAATGACAAAATATTCCTATAAAAAATTTTCTATATTAGTAATATTACCTATAATGAATCTATTAGGTTTCCAAGATTTTTGAGCCTTTCTTGATGTTATAATATTTCAAAAAGATCAATTAAGATTTACCCCATGGATGGGGGAATTTGGATATAATGCTAATTTGAGTAGAAAATGATGCATTCAAATCTTGTTATTCTAAAGTAATCATAACAGCAGTTAATTTATGAACTTTTAGGGCAATACACAAGTTATTCAGGCTAAATAAAAATTATTAAATAAAAAATTACCATGCGCCAGTTTGCAACGTTAAGAAACATTCTTCACAATCTGAAGGCTTAACCTACTTGAGTTTGTTTAGGCCTATTTTATGTATTTAAAATATCTTCCATTAAAATCAAGAACACAAAAAACTTCAGATATTTGTGATACGTACATTGACACACTCAATATCATCAATCTCGGGGAAAATGTAACGTTGACCGTACCCTTTGCATCTGATCAAGAACTTGATGGAATATTTCTTTTTATCACATGCAACTTGTTCTTCACTTATTACTTGTCCCCTGAACTCCTTCACTGTCTTGCCACATTCACTTTGACAGTTAACCGAGACCCACGAACCTATAATAATTTCAGAACTTGAGCTAGTTGTTGCAGTAGGCCCAAGACTTTCTTCTTCACTTTCGTCACTTTCAAAAACAAGTCTCTCAACAACTTTCTTACGCCTAAAGTTCCCTTCTTGTTTCTTATGCTTACTCGTTTCTTCTTTTGCACCTTTACGTTTAGGTCTGCTGTTTTTTTGTTTTCATTCCTAACCTCTTCCTCTTCTCTCAGTCTTTCTTTTACTTCTTCTGATGTCAGCACTTCTCCAACACTGTTTTGCACTCTTCGTCATTTTCGTTTTGAATTTGCCAAGGCTGCCTTCACTTCTACTGGCTGTTCAGGTGACAATGTTAGAATGATTGCTTCTCTTAGTTTTTTCATTGGTGACGGATAGGGTTCATTAGTCGTAGGCCTACTCACAGATGAGCCCATTACAGTGCCAGCCCCCAAGTTGCTAGTTGATGGGCCTGGCAAATTTAAGTAATTATTTGAGTTACTTGGACAATCTGATGCTTTTTCAGGCACAGGCATCTCCACAGATTCTACAGATACAATTTTGCTCATAAGGGCATCTTTATTAACTGGATAGAGTCCAGAACCCTTAAAGTCACCAATCACATGTTCAGGTTTCATAGAAACTGCCATAAGTTTCTTGAGCAGACTTAGAAATATGGCTTTATCTATATTTTTCAAGCGTGATTCACGGTACCATGACCACAAGATGTCTCTCCAAGCGTTCTTCATGGGAACAAACACACCTACATCTAATGGCTGAAAGACATGAGATGTATTTGGAGGAAGACAAAGAAGAATAATGTTGTGTTCTTTGGCTGTACAGGTAACATTGTAGGTTAAATGACTGCTATGTCCATCAAAGATTACCAAAATTGGCATTTCAATGTGCTTAACTTGATTTACAAATGCATTTAACCACTTTTCAAAAATGTAGTCCTGTATCCAACCAGATTCTGTGACACCGTATAGCGCTCCAGTGGATCCATTTTGAACCCAAGTACTTTGCAAGGCTCCAGTCCCTTTGAAAATGACACAAGGTGGGTAACGTTCACCATCCGCACTTGCCACAAAAAGAACACTGTACTGCAGTTACTTGCACCTCCTGAATGAGAGTAGGTCACTTTTGCACTCTTTGGTACAAAAACCTTACCTTTTGTAGGATCTGTTGCGAGACCCATCTCATCTAGGTTAAAAATCAGTTCTGGGTGTCCATTCAGAATATTATCATCAAGAACCTACTGGTAAAGTGTAAAAAATCCACTGACAACAAACTGAGAAAGACCTTCTGCCCGTGCCTATGTTAAAAACTCAGGTTTTCGCCTAACTAGATCATCTTTCCACCTTTTCTCAAATGCAACAATGACATCATAGCCTGGCATGTCATCTTTAAAGGGTGTCTTTCTGCAAATGTCTTGTAACTGTTCACCATATATTTTAAATCTTGTCTGTCTATAGGATATCCACATTTTGCAGTGTACACTAAAGCCTCAACAATGTACTGCTCTTCTTTTGATAGTACTGTCCCCCTGCCAGCACCCTGTTGGGAAGGCGGACATTCATGCCACCGCCTCAGTGTTTCATATGGTATGTCGAATTTTCTTGCTGCAGCATACACAGATGAGCCCTTTTTTATTTCTTCTTTGGCCTTTTCAAGATTACTTGATCCATATGTAGGTGTTCTTTTCATAACATATGTGCGAGGCATGATCTGAAGTAAAAATAGTCAATTTAGCCCAGGATTCACATAGTGTGTTTATTATGCAGTTGTTTCTCTGTGTTTGTATGTGTGTGTATACGTATGTGTATATATTTATGTGTGTGTATGTATGTGTGTATATGTGTGAGTGCATGTATATATGTACGTGTGTGTATATGTATGTGTGTAAATGTATGTGTGTGTATATGTATGTGTGTACATGTATGTATGTGTGTGTATACTGGACGCCCTAGAATAACGTTTAGAGCTCCTCATCACATTGTATTTATTTATTTATCTTTACGGCAATACACCATTATGCTTAAAATATATGACATAAGTTACATAAATATGCTTAAAATATATAACATAAATTATAAGGGGATGTGAAGACGAGTAAAATGATACAGTAGGGTTGCAGAGGCTGGGAAGTGCCCATAAATTGACCCCCAATTTATGGTTTTGAGGGTCCCAAATTGGATTAAAACAGAATTAAAATAGCAACCACTGTGAATAAGGGTGACTGAGGTGATTATGGAGCTGGCCGGAAATGAAAGGACAGAGGAAACTGCAGTTCCTTGTGATATTCCGTGTAGCTTCGGTATCACCGTATACAGGTCCAACATGTGAGATCGTGGGAGAGACTCTGACCAGAAATAATCTCAGTGCCATGCAATCGATGCACATCTGCTGTTCGTCACACTGTTAGCATGGCCCACTTTACACGTTATTTGATTTGATACTGCGATCTTTTGCTATCTTTACGCAGATTGGGACCCTTGAAGACCACAGTTTGTGGGTCAGTTTATGGGCACTTCCCAGCCTATGTGACCCTAAGTGTACTGTTACTCATCTTCACATCCCCTGCAACGTGATGAAGAGCTGTAAACGTTATTCAGACACATTCTGTGTGTGTGTGTCTGTATAGTGCCAAAAGGGCCTATATAACATGTTTTAAAACGTGACATTGGCCCTTTTGGCACTATACCGACGATGTGTGTATGTATATATATTTGTGTGTGTTTATACATACATACATACCTATATACATATATACGGGGTGAGGCACATAAATAAAGTGTTACAGAGCAATAGCACTCAAACTAGTTATCATATCCACAAATGTTTCAGACAAAAGTTTCAGTGTTTGAGAAGGCAGTCATACTGGGCCACCCCATATTGTTATCAGTGGAGGCGCTAAAGCTACGTCAAGGTCCACTCTACTTTGTTAAATGGAACCATGTATCTTTTTTCATTGACATTAGTACCGATTTGACAACAAATTCAGCGACCTACAACACAAGGTCATTTAGTCACGCAATCAAAGGATACACTAACCTAGGTTTGGGTCTACCTACAGAAGATGCTCGAAGTGTTAACCCTCGACATGTAAGTGCTTGTTAATTCGCTGATGAAAAGACTGTCGAACATTAGCTGTGGTAGCCCATACGAAAAAAGTGTATCTTGGCCAGATCTGGCTAGATCGGAAATTGCCCAGGTCTGGCATCAGGTATAGGCAACTGTACAGTATCTCAATCTGGTCCAGATCTGTCCAATTTCAGATATAAGCTTTTTCCATAAGGGAGGTGCTACTGCCATTATGTATGCATTCTGTAATAAAACCCCATAAAAAGTGACCTAGTGGTGTTAGATCTGGCAAACGAGGTGGCCAAGCTACAGGGCTGCCTCGTCCTATCCACTTGTTGCCAAAAATCTCATTCATCTCTTGTCTCGAACACAGAGCATATTGGGGTGGTGCACCGTTGTGTTGCATCCACATACTCATGCGAGCATATAAAGGCATGTCTTCCAGTAATTGAGACAGTACGTTGTGCAGAAAGTTTGCATAAACTTGTCCAGTCGAGCAACATTAAAAAAAAATAAGGACCAATGACATGATTGCCGACAATGGTGCACCAACAATTAACAGACCACAGATGTTGAAATGGTACAGTTCTCATTCATCGAGGATTCTTGTTTTCCCAATAATGCTTGTTATGCCTATTCACATTTCCCGAATTTGTGACGTTAGATTTGTCGGAAAAGAACACATGTCCCAAAAAGGAGACTTCTGTACACATTTGTCTATGAATACAATTACAGAAATTGTAGCGATTTGAGAAATCATTGCAGTACAAATGCTTATGTAATGACATATGATACAGATGGAAGTTATGTTGATGTAAGAGTCCTATTACAGATAGTTGACTAATTCCACTCTCTTTTTCCATTTGCATGCTGCTTGCATGTGGATTTAATGCAGCAAAAGCTATGTTAGCAGCCGCATTGTTTTCATTCACAATCGTCGATGCCTGACTCGTGTTTGTTTCACTGTACTGAAGCGACAGAAATGATAGTCTAATCACTTAAATGCGGGACATTCCATGTCAAATCAACTAAGTGAAAAAAAAAGATGTCATAGAATTTAATTATTTTTTGTTTAATGGTAGTATTACGAAATTAAATGAAAATGCCCTAGTTACAATTTTTTTGGACTGTTAGTTTCTGAGTTATGAATTTTTTAAATTTTAAGAAAATGATTAATTTTGCTGCATTTGGAAATCTTGTAAT
>PNEQ01094871.1:0-33290 GCA_003012365.1 Medauroidea extradentata
TATCTAGTATCAAAATCTTCAGAAAAAGTCGGCGTTTAATATAAAAACATTACTTTGTTTTAAAAAACCGTGTTATTAATGAGAGTAACACTGATACACGGTATTAGAGCAAGAAAAACACCGACTTGAACAAAAAAAAAATTTTTAGGGGTTAAAAATGGGAATTTCGGCAACTACGACAACGACGCAACTACGACAATATTCTCGAGGATTATCGCTTGTCGTAGTTGCGGGGCTCCACTGTAGTTGCAAACCCTCCAGAAATTGAAAACAGTACATATGTGATATGTGTAGTGTGCTGCATAGCAAAAATGTATCAATCACTGTCAGAATTGATTCAAATTTACCATTAATAGCCCACCGTGCATGAAAGAAGTGATGCAACTCTGTCACGTCCACCTATAAATTACGTTAACGCTCGCCCCTGATTTTTAACACTTTATCATTTAGACCTAAAGGCACTAGTATCCGCCCACACCTTTGCCGATCACCATTTATTTTTATGTAAGGATAGTATATGAGCATGCATCCTTACCTTGAAAGGGTTGCTTCCTGAAAAGGGAGCCTAAGCCCGACATTCTCTATCCCTAGGGTTGCTTCCTGAGAAGGGAGACTAAGCCCGCCCCTCCCATCTTCCGTGGGTTGTTTCCTGAAAAGGGAACCTAAGCCCGCCTACCTACTTACCTTGGGTTGTTTCCTGAAAAGGGAACCTAAGCCCGCCCACCTTCCTGAAAAGGGAGCCTAAACCCAATCCCACCTTTACCTCAAACCCTCATTCTAGCCAGGACGACTTGGTGCAGCCTGCGCATTCATGTTTGAGTCGAGGCTTAACCTTCTTAGCATGGCAACCTAACCTATTGGGCTCTTCAAGCCATGATGCCTAGTATTTTGTCTCCATGTGCACTGCCAGTTATAAAGTGTTATCATGCACTCCCAAGTCTAGTAAGTCAATTGAAAGTTATGGAATGTAGTAAACTTTCATCGGGATCAGAGAGATCGCCGTATAATTACCAGAAAGCCAGTATTTGTTGTTAGTCAAGTATCGTCAATGGCTGCAGTGCCCTAATGTCAGAGGCTTTTAAGTATTGTAACCTCTCGGGATCAAAGAGATGATCGCCACACATTGCAGGCCTTAATTATTGTCTAGTATTTGAGCGGCCCGGAGTGCCATGTAAAATTGTATTCATCAGAATATGCCCTGTGATTACTTATGTTATTGTCAATGTGTCATATCTTTAATTTGTACCCTTGTTGTCTATCTCATATTGAGACACCAGTGTAATAATGTATGTCATCAGATTGTGATTGACTCAAACCCTGATTGTATATCTTGTACCAAAGAAAGTATTATATTCATAATTCTGTGACAAGTACTGTAACTTGTGTTTATGAATATAAACACCCTGTGAAACTGAATTACTTTGCCTTTCTCCTTTCATGAGATCACCTCGTGTACCAACCTCCTAATATCCAATAAGGCGAGTGATATCTGCCTTACCCTCTATTTATATAAAGACGACGTCCTGTACTAGCGAGTTAAAGAGTTTCCCTTGTTGGCTCATCCAGTAGTCACTCGCTGGATCGAGGATAGCTCTACTACAAACTACTCTAAAAGGATCACATCCATATCTCATTCTCTCTAATCTAAAGACCTTCTAGAAATTGACACTTGCAACCGAGTGCAGCGGTGGACAAAACAAGCACATAGGACGACCCTGCATACAAGACGAGTCATGGTTTTAAAGGTACAAAATCTTGGGGGAAAAAAAAAAGTACAGCAGAGCCCCGATTTAACGAACTCGGGAATAACGAAAACAGCGATTTAACGAAAAGATTTTTAGGAACCTTCAAAAAATAACAAAAAATGTATTAAATAATTAACAGACTTTGACAAAATCGAATATTAATTGTAAGGTAAGTCCTTTAAAAATACTAGCACCGACCGTCATATGTATTCATTTCTGCGCAGAAAAGCTTAAACCATCCATCGAGAAACAAAAAAAAAAATTCGTTAAAATTCATTTTAAACTTTGGCCGCGATAGTAATTTTGAGATACGAACACGTGGCCGAGCGAGCGACGCTGTGTTACAACAAGCGCGCGCCTAGATCCTCATCCTGGCGGCTGACGAGTGAACGAGCATCTAGGTACCCAGTCTCCACAGCGCGGCAGTGGACAGCACACGAACTAATTCACAGATAGTGCTTCGCGTCCCCATTAGAATGCGCTGCAGTGCCGCGTGCTCTATGGTTTAATTTGATTACCGATAGAATGCAGTGGTGCGCAGCGTGATTATTTACAGTCGCGTCCCGTGATAAAACAAGCGAGTTTATAAAAAAATACGTAATATTATTTATGCAGACTTTTTAAAATGAATTTATTACCGTAAAAGTAAATAATTTGTTTCTCCGATGCTAAAAAAACCGCTCGAGTGCAAAGCATTTTTTGCGAGCAGACCAACACGAGTTTGTTTTACGAGTTTGTTTCACGAGCGCGTCTTGTATACAAGCTACAATGGCCGCCGCAGCCGCCGCACATATTTAATTATTATTTTACCGTTGTCTCGCAAACTTATAATTCAGATTTCAATATGAATTTTTTTTTTTACTGTTTTTCATTGGAGTTTCTGTAATTTTGTTGCTGGAGCGGACTCGAGAGAGACGGAAATATTGAAGGCTCGGCGGTGTTAGTCATCACTTCTCACGTGTTGATTGCGCGCACAAGAATGGCCTAACTCACCATGCGCACGCTCGCCGAGCAATCCAGTGGAAGATTTTTCGTCAATTTTTTTTCTTTTCACGGCTGTGGCTTACCTATTGACTGTAATTGTGTTTTGTTATTGTTTTGAGCCAATATGCTTTTCTACAATTACCTTAAATTCCGACGAAACATGCCCGAGGATTAAATATTTTTTGGGGGAGAGGGGCAGGGGTGAAGTCGGATTTAACGAAACATCGATTTAGAGTAAACATTTTTGGGTCCAATGGCATTTCGTTAAATCGGGGTTCTACTGTAAATTATTAATTTAGTCATTCCTGACAGAAAAATATTTTTTTTTCTTTTCCAGAAACATTAAAAACTTAGTTTAAATATTTTAACGCATTTATTACCATCATATAAACACCATAGAAGACACACAAACCAATAACATTGGCTACTACTGCCCTCTGGGCGCCCAAGAACCAAGGAAATGCACGGTAGCGGTGGCACAAGTAGCTGGCGACATCATCAGTTGCCGGCAGCATTGTGCGACTTGGCAACGTCGGACTGAGGCACGCCGCATGCTACATGGCAACGCCGCGCTACAACAGCTGCTTGCAAGGTAGTCACATTCCTGTGCACTGTTGTTGCCTGCCAGCCTAGCGCTAGACAATTGACACATGAATGCGTGGTACAGTATCCAGATCCTCATTTTCTCTGCCCAGAGTTTTTGTGCTTGCGAGACAAAGGATCTAAGCATGCGCACCTAGATCCTAGTATTCTCCGCCCAAGAGTTGTGGGCTGGCGAGACAAAGGATCTAGGCACACGCTCCAGCTGCATCGATCGCCACTTCGCTGCGAGGTAAACGTGTCCTTTGTTATAAATGATGCTCATCAAAATTTCGTACCCTAAATTTTATTTAAAAAACAAACGGGGCACTTGTTTTCATTTGTGACGAAAAACGCAATTCCTTGAAACATCATACAACTCCACAGCTTACAGTTTAACTTTCAAATGATTTTTAGGTTATCAAAAATGTTTGCACCTTCATACAAGACGAGTAGCAATTTTTAAAGGCTAAAAATATGGAAAAAATAGTCGTCTTATATGCCTGCAAATACGGTAATTGAACTGTGGCAACTGTTTCATAGGTGATTCTGCAGTCGCACTTCTCTTTCACCATTTCTTGAAATATACATCTGAGATATATATACACAAAACAGCACATTCTACGCCCCACCCATCGTGCAAAAAGGAATGATACGGAACTTAACTAGATCAGGGCACCCAAGATTGGCCGATAATTCAAGGTAGAGCATAGTCTTATGTATGCAGTGAATTACATAATATATTTCTAAGCCATTTTCAATGTAATTTCTTACATACATTCCATTGAATATTGTAATTTTTTAGGGTTTCTGAGTGTGTCTTTGTAACATCGCAACCTTTGTTAAATTGAAGGTTTGTAAAATCAGGGGTTTAGTATTAACCGAAGTAAATGACTGGCAATAAACATTAAATACATTTTTCATAACTGCAGATGTTCATTCTAGATAACATTGTAATAAAAAAAAAATCGCATGTAATACTCATAATACTAGAGCTGTGTTAAAGCAAACTTGAATTGTATTAAAGTTGAGTATACAACAAATACTAGCAACATAACCTGACAAAAACCAAATGCACGAACATTTGGCAATAACGAACATGTACAGTGCTGTAGTAGTTCGCCAGCTATACTGACAGCTGCCACTCACCTGCCAGAACGAGCGTGAGGGAAACCAAGCCTATAGAGGGCGACGACAACAGCACCTCCCAGACCTATGTTGTGCTGCAGCGCGAGCTTGGCTCCAGGCACTTGTCTCTTGCCTGCAACTCCACGTAGTTGCCAGCACAGCTCTGCACACTGGGCCACTCCTACAATAACCACACATAGTCAGGGACGTCAAAAGGATGGGTTCCAATACTATCCCAAATCCACCACAGCCCTTTGATAATTTCGTATCACCTTTTTCAAGATTTATCTCTGTCTAACATCTAACACAACTAAGGAGTTAAGCCATTTTTGTGTGCTTACATAAAAATACATTGTGCTGTATATAACAATAATTTTTTTTAAAAATCCAATTGACCACAGGCTTTTTTGGTCTCTGGCTTCTAGGCAGTCATCACTCTCCTCCTCCTTTATTTGTGGACAGACTGGCATGCAGCACTGCACATTATCTTGCACCTGCACACTGCATTCTGACTTCTCTACAGAACATAATGAATTGTGACTCCAACATATACTGTAGATACCATTGTGTATAATGCCCTCCTTGCATACATTGCAATGAGTTGCTCTGTATTCAAACTAACACAGGCAAAAAAAAAAAAAGTAATAGCAACATTAAACATAAATTATATATTCTGACATCCTTATTTAAAATGTATTATCTGATAATAGATCTGCATAGGACTAAAATCATAATTAAATTAACAGCAACATAATTGTTTCGGTAAACAGTTGGATATATTTTTACAGTAACGTATTAAGCAGATGTTACATCAAAAGAGAACTGGAGAGCAGACTTTAAGAACCTCTAGTAGGTTAAGATGTATAATTCTGGTGCAAAACGTACTGAGATATCACAACTTACGGTGCTCGAATCACCCGGCTTCTATTTGATACAGTAGGTAAGTTCAAGGAATACAGACGGCCAGACTTTAGAATCCAGTGTGAAGGATGAAAAGAATAGAAGAACATGGTAATGATAGCCCTTCAAATTTGTCAAATTCCCATGGCCCAAGAGAATGCTGGTAGGAAAATAAAAGTTGACACTCAGATCTGTACCAAGCAGATAAGCTGGTTCCTAACCGAGACAGAGTATTTTAATGTCACCATTCAATAAACTGAGTTACAGTAATTGCAAATCTAATGTGGGTCCTGCCAATTTCCCTATGTATATAATTTACTTATCATTGCATTGCTTGTGAAAAAGTTCATTCCTGCAGTATTCCCTGGCCTGAAACCCTGACCAGACACTGCCCAGTAGTTGATAATGAAACATAAGCAACAACCTGCACCTGTTATTATTTCAACTGCAGGGAGTAAAAGCTGTACGCAGGGAAAAGTGTCACGGAATAAAGGGTAGGAGGTAATAATTTTAGTACAACCTCAATCTAATAACATCATCTTGAAGCCCATCAAAAATATAAAATTTAATTTTTAAAAATTAAAAAAAAAAAAAAAATGCAAAATGCAAGAGGTAACAATTTATGGATATTTAGAAATAATTCTCAATAATCAACGATAACATACTACAGTTAACATTAATCAACAAGCAGCAGCTGTGAAATAAAAAAAATTTGTGATAAAACTGGTAAAAAAAACTTTAATTTTTTAAATTTTTATTTCAAATGTCAGCATTTTTGTTTAAATACCAAAACATTTTTTTTTGTTCTTATGTAGGTGAACTTGTAGCCTGTAACATAATTATTCACTGTGAATATTTTTAGTTTGGTATGTGAGCTGGTTTTAATTTTGTCCTTTGAACAATGACATGCAAATTTTGACTTTGACAAGCAATTATGCAAAAACTATGATAGATAAAAAAATTCTGCAAGAGCAAAATTTAGTGACAATTTATGTCTTAAATAAGAAAACATTTGGTACAAAAATAAAAACATAATGATGAAAACTACAGTTTATCATGCCTTTAAAATAGCTTTGGCTGGAACAAACATGAAGCACGCATTTGCAGAATCATACAGTTCACATCTGCCAAAATAGACAGTATACACCAATATGAATAAGTAAAACTTTGAAGTGGTGTAAAAATTCTGGTAAAATCAAGTGAAAAGATTTTAAAGCTGTAAAAAAAAAAAAAATACAGTGAAAGCTTGTTACAAAGAGTATTGTTTATAATATTATCTGCCCTATAACAGCAGCTTTATAATGCACCATTCCTCCATCATACATGTAAAATTATTTGGATATACTAACAACAATATGCTATGAAGACAGCTTTTTGTTGCCATTTGAAGTTGTTATAATGAGATTCCACGGTACTCTCAGAATAATTACAATTAGCTAAAAAAAAGTTGCCTTACTACAATTAATTTCTAATCTTTGTAATGTAGCTCTGGTACATACATGAATAATATACGTGGAATTATTACTATTACAAAACAAAGAAAACAACATAAAAAATAATTACTAATACGCTCACGTGCAATAAAAATTATAACAAGAAAATTGTGATGAAATTTGATAAAAACATGTTTGCGAAAAAGCAGAAAATAATTAGAAAAAATAAATTAAACTAATTTAAAACATGCTCAAGTCCATAGCGATAAAATAAAGTCTAGAATATAGTTGTACTGGGGTTTCTCCAGCCCTAGCAGTACCCTGCAGATGGACTCGAGGTTGGGCCATCATTTGTGTGTGTTGGTGACGGACCTGTGCTTGCCATGTGAGCGGAGGACTGGAGGTCAGCCTCGCTATGACCTCCTTCGGCCTATCTCGGGTGTTGTTGGGTCTGCTCGGGCCCTCCTGTCAGTCGCCACCTCTCCTACCTTCCTTTTCCCTTCCTCTCAAGTAGCCAGCTGTGACCGGTGTCGTTTTCATCATTCCCTCGCCACTTCGCTTCTGCCTGCCGTCCAGCGCGTACGATTTCCTTGCTCCAGCTCTCTCGGCTTTCCGTCTACCGGCATGTATTTAATTCTTTATTGGTAAGTGTTTGTTTTTATTTCTGGTTTTGTTGGGTCGCTCGGTATTTCACTTGTGGAATCCCTTTAGTCGCACGTTTCCGCCCTGATTAGTTTGCTTGTTGTGTTTCGGGCCAGTTTGACGGAATGTCGGGAGAGCTCCAGCTTGCATTCAACTGCTTTTGTTGTAATTAAATTTTGCTTGCTACCTGTACACATGTTTACGACTGTATTGATTGTATGTGCCAGCATTGTTTGTAATGCTCTTCTTAATAATCATGTATGTTTGTTATAATACAGCCCGTTGATACTTATTTCAGAGTTCATGTACTTAGCTCGGGATTCAATCCCGTTAATCCCTTTCTATATATTGCGCTGAGGGATTCCGGCACATAGTGATAACATTATGCAAAAAAAATTGTGTTATTAAGTAACAAAAAAAATGTGTTTTGCGAGATTGCAGCTATGCGATAATGTGAAGAACGCAATAAAACATAATTAAACATGTGATCGCGACTTGCTAATCTACAGCGTACACTGCGCTCATAAATTCTTTCTAAAAAATATATGGCACTGTATCTGCATATTACTTTCAGCGAAACATATACACTTCAAGGGTAGTAATTTTCTTTTAAAATGTCAACTAATTGTATGTATTTTTGAATGACCCTATCTAAACACAATGTAAATCGCTGCACTGTCGATGGATCCATGGAATTCTAGCTCCATCATAGTTTCCATGCTGTCCACCACCGTGCTGTGTACCCTGATGCTCATTCAGCTGCCAGGTCATATAGGGATGAAATTAGGAGGCTCTAGATACACATGCTCCTGTAGTTTTAGCTATGTTTGAACGGCCGCATTTCGCATGGAATTACGTCAGGCACAAAAAGTAATGATTTGTACCTTTGAGGCATTATTTAATTCCTTGGATTTATACATTTTTAATTACATGCATATATATAATTATTATTTATATTAATTTTATGGGTGCAACTGGGTCTATAGAACTTCGCATCGCTAATTGTTTAAAAAAAAATTTGGGACAAGGAAACAGTAAATATAAGGTATCATTCAATTTAGAAAACATCTGCCTATTACATAAAACAAATTTTTCATTTAAAAACTTTTTTTTTTTTCAAACAAACCACTGACCGTTAAACACAAACTGTAATTAAATGCACCCAGTATTGAAAACAAATTGACATATAAATGTAACCAAAAGAAAATCACATCACATTTTGGATTTTATTCCATATACCTTCACTGTTGACATGTTTTGACTGTCAGCTAGAAAGCACATGGTGGTGGAAGGATACACAATGTGTTTGTTTACTTAGTTGTACTGTCTTATGATCTCTCAAAAATTGAATTCTTAAACGGTATAAAGGCTATAGTACATCAGGAATACTGTACACGCTACAGTAGTTATATTCACCTTATTTTTGCACATTAGTAGTACATTGTGCATTGGCAGGAACATAAATTTTACAGTAGACACAGGCGAAGATACAATGTGTGCATTAGTGGCAGTGTAAACTTCAAGTCCCAGCCCAGCAGCAGTGAAGAAGAGGCGGACTCTCAAATTTATGTTCTAGGTAAAGAACATAACTGTGGCACTTGTGCTTGAGCAAGGTAATAAGACTTCACCGGCCGGTGTGTTGGCTGTGGATGTCGCAGGAGGACGGACAATGTCGCAGCTAGGCAAGGAGTAAGGGTTGGGAGGGGAGGGTAGTTAAATTTAAAGCAGACGAGGTGATGCACATGTGATGTTGCTGGCTAGCGACTGTTGTACAGTTTCCTTACTATATGCCTCTCTCGCTCATATACGTGCAGGCTACAACTACTGTGTTGTGGGCTGCACACAAGTCACGTGCCAAACTACAGTGTTTGCCTGAATATACAACAACAATTTGTTCCACATATCACTTCAAAAAATTTAGGAGTTGTCTTATTTTCACGTAACAAAAAATTTTTTGAGGTTAACACTTATACATGAATATTTATGCATGTAAAATAGTCTGTGGTTTCTAGGGAAACACATATTCATTACGACAACTTAAGTTTGGTAAGTATCAAAGCAAAATTAACACAATCACAAATTGAGGTGTGTAGTCTGTCAGCAAGGATGCAAGAGGTAGCATGGCAGGACCTTTAATCCTTGGGACTGACCTGCCTCCGAGGCAACTTCCACCATCTCCCTCGTCAGATTATTCCCATCTCACAGCAATGCAGTGTGGGAAACTAGTGCTGCACAGGAGGCTGAGCGTCTGTAGAATGCGAAACTGAAGTAGGACAGGAGGATGATGCAACAATGGAGGTGTTGATCCCCCAGACAGGAGAGTGTGAAGAAGCCAAGGTAGGGAGTTGTGTCGGAGGGTGGGCAATGGGTGAGGATGGGGGCCGAGGAAGAGGAGGGGGTGATAAGGAATGAGGTCCCGCTGGGTGACTTTAAGGCTAAACGAACTATGGCGTGGCCACTTGAGAGTAGTGCCACGTCGAGCGGTGGAAGACTTCCCTCTGGATCCAATACACCCCAGTCTCAGGATCCCTAACCTCAAGTGCCTTCTGAACAAGTTTCCAAACTTTTACCTTGACGCGCCGCGGGCGCATCGCCTCTATTAAGCCTCCTCACAGTCCTGCCGACCACCCTTCCCCCTTCCTCTATTGACGTCACAAGCCCTGCCGGCCGGCCGCCAGATGCGCTGCCGCCGCCTGTAAGCAGGCAACTCGCCATGCACCGCAGTGCGTGGGAGGCATACCCACCCCTCTGAGCATCATGCGGCCCTGGAACGAGCGTACCATCCTGCGCCTCGCGGCCCCTGACTGCACAGATAAGCTATCCCCGCCACTCCTTCCCTCCCCGCTCGCCCTGGCTAGCAGGATATATAAGGCGTGCAGAGAGCATAATCGGGCGGCAGTTCCGCCGGGCAGTTCCACCAGTTCGACAGCGGCCCGCGGCCAGACGCCAGTTCCGCGACATGCAGCCTACCAGTGGCCGCCGTCACCCGCACACGCAGTACAATGCGAGGTCCGAGTTCACGCCTAGTTTACCGCGCAATTGTGTAGGGCAGCCCTCGCCCTTTTTCGCCGAGTCTCGTTTAGTGTTAGGTGGCAGGAGGAAACTGTTGACAAGGGAATCTACCTTGGGTATAGGCTGGGGCTGTGCATTATTTATAATAAACACAGCTCCACCTTAACTCTGTTTGTCTGCTTCACTCTTTTCCCTCCTGGCTTATTTTTCCAAATCCCACCTTACACCTTTCCCGATTCCAACCCGCGACCTCTTGCCCCGAGGCCAAAGTCTAATCACAGTTAACTCTTGCGGCCCTTCGGCCTTCCCAGAAACGTCGGGGTTTCGCGTCACTGGTTAGCTCGTCGGCCTGGGATCACTGGCACCTCCAAGCGGCGTCGACCGATCGCAGCGACGGAGGGCGCCAATACGCCCCTTGCGTCATCCCGCAGCTCACCGACTGGAATAGTCAGCACCTACCAAGCGGCATCGTCGATCGCAGGAGGCAGAGGGCGCCGATACACCTCCCCGACGTTCCGCATCACCAACAGCAGGTGCCAGGGCGCAGTAGCATTGGCCCCCTGGAAGCCGCACCCAAAGTTTCCCCCAATAACCTCGCGAGTCAACCCCCTTAGCGCTACACGGTTTGTTTCATTTTCTCTATTTAGAACTGGGCCTCGAGGTGACAGTATTGTTCCACCTCCTCTCCCAGAGGCACATCCTTGAAATCAGACAACCTCAACAACCTCATCACCCGAGACCCTTTCCAGCAAGAGCCCTGTTTACGGAGCCGCAAGCACTCTGCTCCCAGGGGCCAAACTAAGACGCTTAAAGGTAACTTAACCTTATTACCTCCACGAGCGTCAATCTAGCCTTCAGATTCCTACCTGATAGTTTCAGCATAGTCTGGTCCTCGCTCTGATGAGAGTTGAGAGGAAAGCATTGTTGAGCTAATGATGTAAGCTGGCATCCCCTGGGATCGCAGCTATGGCATGAAAAGCAGTGGTGCGGTAGAGCTTATTGTTGATGCTGGGTAGGTGGACTTGTAGAGGGCTGATGGAAGTGTGCCTCAACACATCCCTAAGCCTATTTACAATTTTCCCAGTCAAAGGCAATTATCCTGTCACTGCTCGGAATATGCACAGCTAAGGTGCCGCCTCCAGAGAGTTTTTTTGAAAGTCAAGGAAGTGCACGGCCAGTGCCTCCTCCCAGATTTTAAATGAATTAAGGCGGTCCAAAAATAAATCTCCTGGGGCAATTGGAGAGGATGTTGGGCCACTAGAGCCTTAAAGAAGGGTGAAAGAGAGCATGCGAGCCAACAATTGGGATATCAAGTTGATGTAAGTGATAAGAGTGTTGAGAAGAAAGCGTAGTTTATTGGCGTAAGCCACAATATGGATCACCATACGCCTAGAAAACCTGAAGGGCGGGAGTCGTAGAGCACTACATAGTTCACGTGGGAGTGTCGTTGGTGTGGGGATTGACGTCTCTAGCACTGGCTCGTAGGCAGCGTGGCAAAACTGCTGCATTATTTGTGCTGTGCATAGCACGCATGTGAATGTGTGAGTGCCACAGAAAACAAGCCACATGCAGTTTTGTCAAGTCTCCTGCCATACAACTGGCCTGTACGCAGATTGTCACCTTGTCATGCAAACATTGTGCCAGTTACAAGAGTGTTAACAGTACTATTTTTAATGTATGTACATCCTATTGATTGTCTTAAGGTTCTACAAACAAATTGTTGCTTCTCTAGCATTACAGTTTATAAAATTTTAGTTTCTTTTGAAGCTGCAGTTCAGAACACAATACATATGATCAACTTATGGAAAAATTGAGTTATGCAACGGTCAATTAAAACATAAAGCTTACATAATAGGTGTCTTAATATATGAGTACTGCCTTATGCTGATAGCCGGAAAAGGCAGATATGATATCTATTTTCAGACACGAGTTGGTTACAGTACAGCGCTCTTTACAAAAAACACAGTCAAAAGTGACCAAAAAATTGCAACAAATACATTTTCAACAGATTTTCCTCATATGTACATCTTTAACAAAACAAATTTTGTCACAGTTCCTCAGGATTGAATCATAACATAGAGGTGGTCGTAACAGACGTTTTACTTCATCCTAACAATTCAGAAATAATGTAATTTATCTTGCATTTTACGTTTTGAAAAATTTAATAAATTAAATCAATTAAAACAGATGTTTACCTACACTACCACAAGCTGTTTACTTACACATATTGTAAAGCCCTAGTTTCCATTTATCTCGTTAGTATGACAGCAATATACTGTACTATCGTGAACATATGCCATTGCGATATATGTCGTCCCAGACATCTTAGAATGAGACTAAGAAAAACAAACAATGAAAAATGACAAAATGAGATAACAGGCCTAGTTGACTGTAGTCAACACATCCATAATCCAAAACAGAACATGAAAGATCCCATAAGGAATTAGTCTGGGATAACATATATCACAAAAACGTATGTCCACAATAGTACAGTTTGTCATCTGTCCCATTGCAAGAAACATTCAAAGACATCAGCAATATAGATCTGTTACCTGTGGCACCTAGAGGGTGACCCTTAGAGATTAGGCCTCCACTGGGGTTCACCACTACTCTTCCTCCGTACGTATTGTTCCCAGAGTCTATGAAATCTCCAGCCTTGCCAGGTTCGCAAAGTCCGAGAGCCTCGTACGTAATCAGTTCATTGGCTGAGAAGCAGTCATGCAGCTCCACCACTTGTACATCCTGAGGTGAGCACTTTGTCTTCTTGAACAATCTATCTGCAGCATTCTTTGTCATATCATATCCTACCTGAAACATAGAGCAGTCAGAACCCCTTTAATTTCGCCAATGTACTGCAATCCATACCACTCAGATTAATACATCGTTCATCTAGCAGGAGATCAAATACGTACTGCTCATTTCAGCCAATTATGACATGTTAAGCATAATTTTTGATTATTGTAACTGTAAATACTTCTCAAACAAACCTTTACGGGCCTCCCTACCTGCGCTTCAAACGCGTTGAAGTGAGTTACTACTATTCTTTTTTTGACTAAACTATTTAACGCTCATTACATTTGTTTGACTACAAAAATAACCCACACTTCAAACTGTCATTATAGTTTTAAAAATTTGGTACGTTATATTAGAAACATTTTCAGGCCCCTCAAAATGGCCAAAAATAACTTTTTCAGACTGCCGTACCTGGAAAAATAACAACCGGATTCAAAAAACACAACTACAGGCCTGTTAACATATCATAAGCCCAAAAAAAGTGATAATAGTGACTTTGAATAACAATATAGTGACTAAAAGTGATTTTTTCTAAAAACTGATTATCAAAGCAAAATTGCAAATATTTATGTAATCAACCTTTCACTACTCAAAAAACACACTTCTTCACCAAAGTAAGACTACTAAAACAGAAATCTATTAAAATTAAGTAAACATGATACTGCTGTCAATTAATTTACAACTAAGACACTTCATATGAAAATCTGCAATACACACACACACACTGCAGAAATGAATTTCAGCACTAAATAAGACTATTTCATCATAAAAGTGAAAAATAAAAATTTGCAACTCAGTCACAACAGAACTCAACCAAATCAAGAATTATTAAGTTACATTGTGAGTAGTGAGAGTGCACAAGTAATATATATTAAGTCAACTTTTTTGGCTGTTTTGAAAAAAAGTCCGAAATAAAACTTGACTTGTTCTTGTCAATACTTTTTTGTATAGTCTGAACCTCCTTGGACACACTGGCAACAACTTTCTGCACACTGTTCACTCCCTGAAGCATTACTTGTGCAAATCCTACTTCTGTGAAATTTTTTCGTCCACTGCTCTTTTAAGTCTCTTGTTGGCTTCCTCGAAGAGTCTGTCTGCCCTTTTTCTTTTCTCTTCCTCTTTTTTTTTTTTTTTTTTTTTTTTTTTTTTTTTTTTTTTTTTTTTTTTTTTTTTTTTTTTTTTTTTTTTTTTTTTTTTTTTTTTTTTTTTTTTTTTTTTTTTTTTTTTTTTTTTTTTTTTTTTTTTTTTTTTTAATTTCTTAGTTTCTCTTCATTAGCAGCAATTTTATTTCGAGCTTTCTTTAATTTCTTTTATACTTGCTTCCTATAATGCTTTTTTTTTGTTTCTCTTCTTCCTTTACTTTGATTTCATCATCTTTCAATTTCTTTTCATTCTCACGGTATGTTTTATAGCTGTTATATGCAGCCCTTGCCATTCCCATAAGATTGTTTGTAATAGGGACAAACAGAGGCTTAATCTGATAACGTTTCATGCCACTTTTTACAGTCTTGGCAGCATTTAGATTTTGTTCGCTTTGTCATCTGTCAGGAATATGGAAGACAACGAAAAACCACGTTCTATATCAGTACTATCATGGGACAAGGTCAATGCAGCCTTCACTACAATCGCCACAGTTGGGTATTTTGGTTCACCCATGTTGTTCAATTTAAAAAAATGGTTCCAGTAGTCGTCAATGCGTTCATCAGAGACATCTTTTTTCTCAAGCTGGAGCAATTTCCACTCATCTTGCAATGTATCCCTATTTATTTCCAAATGGAGAGCTTTAGAAAGAAAAACAATACTGTATATGTGCAACTGTTTTCTGAAGTCCTCAACTTTGGTTGAATACGATAATATTCAAGAATTGATCCAGACTGCAATGAAGACTTGGATAAGATGTGCTTGCAAGCTTTAATAAAACATTTCTGTGCACAGCTAAGAAACTGCAATTTTTCTCTTGTTCACCTAACTTTGAGAGTTCTGTTGCAACTTCATCCCCACACAAAATATTTTGAATAGGAAGGTTTTCTGGCGTGAAAACATTTGAATCTAGTTCCTTAATATTTTAAAGTTTACACACTCTTCCCATCAGCACTTTCACTAACTGACTATGCAACAAATGTACTAGAGGCTCTTCTTTCTGAAGGAAAGATGTCGCAGAACTAAAAATGTGAGCACTTGAGCAAAAAAAAGAATTTGTGCTTTCATTGTACTGTCCTTAATAAGATTGTGTATCCTCTTGTAACCCCTGGTCTTAATCAAACTATTTTTCTGGGAATGAATGACAAGAAGTACTTTTGGAGAGCTTCCCATTGTTCAATCAGTCTTCTTGCAGCTGCTTCAAGGGTAAGCCATCTTGTTGCAACATGTTTTATGAAGCTGTGAGTTGGAATTCTGAGCTCCTCTTGAACAATTCTGTAGTCTTCTCATCTAACAGGCCAACCATTAAAAAATTCGTGAACAGCACATGCCAAGTCAGACACATCCTCTCCTAATTCTTGCAAGCCGGCCAAAAAAGCATTATGCACAGTATGGATACTACACGTACCAATTTTTACAAGTGTTTTCCCTGCACAAGCAATTAAATCTTCGCTAATAAGCCGCTCCACCTTCTTATTGACGTTAGGACCATCACTTCCAAGCATCAAAAGCTTACATTTTGGCAAACAAGCATAATCTATAGCAACATAAATTTTTTTCACAAGTTCTGAAGTTGCACTACCGATAAAAAAGGTGTGCAAGTGATGAGAGGAAATCTGCTGTTTTTTCCAGACCAATATTTTATACCAATCTGTAGCTCTTTGCAGCTGGCACTGTTCGTAGTTTCATCATAGCATAATGAATAATAAGCTCCACTTAAGTCTTCCAGTAAGTTCTGTCTGAAATATGGAGCCAAAGCATACATCAACAGATAATTAACTTTAACCCTACTAAGTGAAAAGTCTTCAGGAACACCATCACTAAACATACTGACAAAAAGTTCTCCTATATCATCACACGAGGAGGCTGAGTAGTTCGAAACCACACACTTCATGACCCACCGCAGCTCAGAGGCTGTAGCTCTATCCCTGACACTATAAATCTGCACAGTTCCATCATTTGAGCCAGTGACAGATGGCGGTGCTCGAGCTGATGACAGCCGCAACTGACTTTGAGAAAGTTTTTGTCTGCATTCCTTTTTGTGTACCTCTGTTGCAGCATGCTGACTGATTGCTTGAAAACATTTGGAAACCATACTAATACTGGAACAACAAAGCGTACAAAATAATTCGCTTTCGTTGTTTTTTTTACCCCATTCCTTTACTATGTATCCATTAACATCTTTTTTGTCCAACCAGTCACTTTTGAAACTGCAACGCCCCATGTTTCAATTAACCGTAAAAATATGTAGAATAAAATGCTAATTAGGTCAATAAGTATTGCATCATAACTAAGTTGTCCCTCCAAGTTTAAACACAACAAAAATGTAGACACGTGAATTGCCGATAAAATTATTGTTTGAACTACTTAACCTTAAAATATCCTTGAGAAATTCGGCCTAAATGAAAGTTACACTCGTTTTCCCTGCACAAACTTCTGGATTCAGTATTGTTTTATACTTCAATTCACGCATAAGCCGACTTTTATGCACTGAATAATGCTGTCACAACATGAAAACAAATCCACAATGATGACGAGTAATGCACACAATTCCGACTGCACACTTTCTCACGTTCATACATTGGTAAACTTCACACTGACCATTAACACAATGTTTAGTATCACGCATGATCTAATTATACGCATTATAAGTACATCGTGGTATCATGCATTGGCGGGAGGGATAAACTGGCTTGGCTTGGTTTAGCTCGACACGGCCCGGCGCAACTTGCACGGCGTGGTGGCATGCTACTTGGCGCAACTCGGCACGGCCCGGCGCGCTTGCATGCTGTTGTTGTGCATGGCCCGACGGCGCTTGATGTTTGTTGCTGACGGTAAAAAATGTGAGGCTACCACATGGGATAATACGGTATTTCTACCGTCAGAAAACACTTAATAATGTTTCCATGTGTACTAATTAGTGACAATAGTGACCAATTCTGTCAAATAGTGAGAGAATAGTGACTAGAATGCAAAAAGTGACTCGTAGTGATAAAAGTGACCTCCTAACAGCACTGCAACTATAGAAACAAGTGTAGACTCTGAACTATGCTGTACGCAAATAAAATAATGTGATCACCGCTTAAAGCCTCATAGGAAAAAAGATAATAGTAAAGCACTGCACGCCAGCCGAGTGACTTATGCGGAGAGGCGATAATACATTACATACGTAGGTCAATGGCAACCTTACCACTTCTGCCTCACACACACAAACGTAACTTAGCTAGGGAGACCCCTTAAAAAAGATATTGGTACTTATTACTGCATTAACAATACTTGCCTAACTTGTACAATTGCAGCAAATTACCAGATTAGTTCAACATGTTTATCTCTTTGTGTTGTATATACTTTATAAACAGTTTATATCAATGTAGAACCCCAATTTAACTAAATGTCCCTGTTCCACAAAACATTTACTTTAAATCAATGTTTTGTTAAATTACTTTAAATCAATGTTTTGTTAAACCAGATTACATTTTTTAACACCTCAAAACAAAAGAACCTAATTTCTCATGTCAGGACACTTGAGTTCAAGAATTTTAAATAATATATTAATAAGCACACAACATTAACACACTACTATCATCAACTGGCAAACCACAGCTGTGAAAAAAATATATTCTGGGAAAAAAAAAACTTTGGCTAGAACATACGTGAACAGTACGCCTGTTGAGATAAGCTGCATAAACGACACAACCATTGATTACTAATGCTACCTTCTATCTTGTCTTTTTCCTCCACTCATTCAACACTATACATATACTGTATATCCATTTCACACATAAATACACAGGTAACGACAACAAAAACTGATTAACACTGACACAAAGTCAGACTGATAAAATATGTACAGTGTATGCCACACATGTCAAGCAGAGTAATGCTCGCTTTGCACTCTAGCTACCGTTTAGTGTTGACAAGGCATATTATATAATTCAGTGGTAATAATATTGTTCTTAAAAGTTTGCATATTAACGTAGTTATATATTTTCGATGGATGGTATTTACAGAGAAATAAGTATACAGCGTGGTTAGTCAAGACAGATTTACATTATAATTTATATTCCAGTTCAACAATATAATTAATTTTTTCATAAACTTTTCTACATTTTTTAAGATTCCCAAAATCCTTTTCGTAAAATAAATGTTTTTGTTATTCTTGAGTTCTTTAAATTGGGGTTCTACTGTAACTTAGGTTTATACAGAAAAAAACACAGAATATTAAGAAACTATAGTAAAGTCATGACTGTTTATTCATGCAGCAATATGGCAGAATTGTTTCCGAGTTCAATTAGCTGTTCTTGCAGGTATATTGAGAAAGTAGGTTTAGGCTGAACAACCATAAGGAAATTTATACATGTTGCAAAGGTAATAACATATAAATATGGCAGATTGTCTCTTCTCCTTTCTGTCTCAAGACCTCATACTCCTCACCTTAAAACATACACCACAATCCTTTTCTGTATGTCTCCCTAATATCTGGAATTGTACAGACAGTACAGTTCAAACTATTAAATGTGAAGGGAATGTTACAAAAATTCTACCAAGACATTGTGTAGAGTATTTTGTCAAGTAAACATGCACAAGTATCAGTAATTATTATGTATTTATTTCCATACGATAAAGGTTACAGTAGTTATTATCCGTCAGCCTCTGTATCTGTAATTACACTCAACTACTAGAAAGTCCAATTTATTTTTCAACATGTGAATGCAATGACATTCTTAGGCTTCCTAAGCTCAGAGATTGTAATTTGAAGTCACATATACTTGCTAACATTTCTGTAATGCTGTACATAGCTGCAATGATCAAGTAATTGATTGCTGGACAATGCTGGGATGGCTGATTAATCAATTGTAACAGCTATATGGCGCAGTCAGATTTCCACTCATTTTGACACAATTGATAACTTTATTACATGTAAGGTATCATTGTAAAGAGCACAAACCAACCTACTCAAATAAAATAAAATTTAATTAATATAATCTTAGGGTCCTTTTTTTAAGCTGATATACTGCTGTAGCAAGGATCGAACTCAAAACCATGATATGTTACTATAATGGGACTCTATTGTAATATCATTGATGCATATCCACATTGCCACATTAAGCATTACATAATTATAACACATAACCACATTCCACTGAGTATTTTGCTTTTAAAATTAATATGTCTAAATTACCACACTTAAAACACCTTGGTATGTTGTGTGATTTACTTGATTTCAATTGGTTCAAATATACTACTGTCTAAAGATATTAAAATGTGGGCCCTATTATTGAACACCTAACAATGAATTTTCAGTGAAAAATTTATTTTCTATACTTTTTTTGTGTTTACTTTACCCTTAATTTTGATGTACATACTGTGTTGTACCTAACAGAATTAAATAAATTAAATGCCAAGAGCATCTGCACTTTTTAAAGTAACCCATTGTGGGTTATGACCCACTGACTGATTGGCATATGCAACAGTGGCATTTTATCTTGGGGAGAATGCCAGTAATAAACACAGACTCACCTGCTCACAACAACGGTAGCCTGCAGCTTTCGTGACCAAGCTGAACAGGCAAACCACCAGCACAAAGTAGCTGACTGTTCGACAGCACCTTCACTGGCCTCATGTGATGACTTAAAATATTACAAGTGTGAAATACACAGCTAGCACTAAGAGCCAACAAGTTCACGAGGTTTCATTTCAATACAACTCAGGACATCAGTAACTATGAGAAAGCATTTGTACTCCACCATGTTGTTTCCCATTCCCCCCACCTATCCATTCAACTGCCAAATAAAACACAAGTGAATTACCAAAACATACTAAGTACATACTTCAGTGGGATCAGGAACATCTAAATACACTGTAAACAGAATAATATATATATTTAGAACATAACTACGCAATGAGTCTTCTGCATAACTTCATGAAAATAGCTCACCATTTTGATACAACTGTTTTCAGTGAAGGTAGTTGGCAGGTCTGTAGACATTTCCATTCCTAGAATCTCTATTGCTTGACTCTCAAGGCCATGAGCATGCACAAAGTCTGCAGAAGCAAGGATTGCTGCTGCAGAACCATCAGATGTTGGAGAACACTGCAGTTTGGTCAAAGGACCAAAAATTCGTGGTGCATCCAGAATTTGCTGTAAACTGTATTCTTCTTGAAACTGAGCATTACTGGAAAAAAAATCAACTAACTGATATGTACATAAAACAACTACCATCACAGAGTATCACTTAAGAAAAATATGTATAGAGTTAAGTAATTAGAAACTTTCTTTTAATACTGAGTTCTTTTAAATTGGCAGAAATAACAATCTCCTACAGGCATAGTGAATTATTTTATATTTCACTTGTTTAACATTATAAGAAAAAATTTGGAACTTGTGGTTATCTTGCAGCATAGTACAGACGTAATTGAAATAATTACTTAAAATTAGGCAGACATTAGTAAAGTTATTTATTTAAATAAAAAAAAATAAATTCATGACTATTTATGGCATACTGTATTTACTGATAATGTCTGTGCAGTAGTGCAAGGTAAACAGAAAACATGTAACTGCACTTTCCTCATTTTTCCTTATCATTTCAAATAAGCTAAAAACCAAATACTTTAATATAACGAGAGAACATAAATTTTAACAATAGAAGGAAATATCAATTTACCTATGATAAAATGAATATATCTATACAAAAATAAGAACTGTAAGGAAAATTATTTTCTAAATAAAAGAATGATACCTACGGATTGTTCACTGAATGCTTGTGATTTTTATAGGCTATCTTCGCCAAATGCTCAGGTTTTGTGCCGTACTTTGATATATGCTCCAACCCGGCATTTCCAAACATCTGTGCAGTTAGTGGTGATTCATTTATTCCAGCAATGTTGGCCATAAGTTCTACATGTTTGTCCATAGGATTTGTTCTGTCCAAATACTACGGAAAGAGAAATAGTATATCAACACATACTCAAGAAAAAAACATTTTTTTTTATATCTGCAATGGTCTGTCTGTTTTACATTTGGGTCTATGCCAATGACATACCAAAAAACTCAAACTAACAATTACACCTTCGTTTTTTTAAATGGAAAGGATGGAAAATAAAAAATAAAACAATACCAAAATGTTTTTTTTATAAAAATGGAATGTAGAGCATACAATATTGTCTTCTCAATGTGTCAGCTGACACTGAAGAACTTCCTTGTTTAATCTCCATGAGTGTATATAAGTGAGTGAGAGAGTGATATAAACAGACTGACATACACACATAAAACACAAAGTATTTATCTTTTAGTTAATATGTAATATTTTTAAGTACCTGTTGCCTACACACTTTAGCTTAGTAAGCACTAACGTAAACTGTATGCACACTGCCTTTTTAAACAGGCTTCGTGCTGCGGACGTTGTAGTTCAAAGTTAGCTTTGTACAAGAAATCATTTGACGAGTTTTTTTTTCTGTTCAATTAACATAGTTTCTTATAACAAACTCAACAGTATTAGAGATGACGGTTTACAAGCAACATAGCCAAATAACAAAGAGTTATTGGAATTTTGTATAACTGTTATGTTTAATGGTAGATAGACTATTTTTGTACTGATCTGTGAAACAGCAAATTTTTTATGTTCCATGCATTAATAAAAGACTTTATATTATTGCTTTAAGTGCATTATCATTGTGCATGGCAGTACAACATAACAAATCTAACATTCTTGAATAATGGGTGTCCTTGCGTTGTGTGTTTGTTAGTGGCAGTATTGTGTTTCAAATTCAAATAAAATTTGCACACATTTACGTGATTCATAACAGCAATAAAGCTTGTAGTACATACTATGCACAGAAACCAGTATTATATAGACAAACTAAGGATATTATTTATTATGGCAATTATTCAACAACAATGCATTTGATGAATAGATATAGATAACTTTTTCAGGGCAGTGAAATGTAAACGTAAACATTATACAAGAATACGCAAGTTATTAAAGTATGTACATGCAGCAAAAATATACAAACTGGCTGAAAACAGAAACTGAGGACGGCTATTTTAAGTGCTCACTTTATCCTAAACCACCAACACGGAATAAATAAATACTAACAGAAGTGACAAGACGATGTTTTTATCGTACTCATTTTCTCTTTGGATTGTCATAGTGTCGGCACAGAATAAGGAAGGTATAACAGAAGCACGGTCGTAGAAGAACAGGTCTGGACACTCGCCTATCTAACAATGTATTTTGCTTGACCCTCTTGTTGTTTGGCTGTAGTTCGTCAAGTTACCGAGAATGTCGTACTTTTTGGCGCTGTTTTCCGGGCGGTCGGACTCAAACGTCTTCCACTTTTTTCCATTGTTAAATTTATAAAGTAAATAAAAATTGCTGAAGCCTTTTCTTAAATTTGTGAGCGAAGAAAGTATTTCATAAATTGATTAAAAATACGTTTTGATAAATTGTTTATCTTAGCAGAAAGGAAGTGGGTGGAGCTTAGTCCGACCGCCGTAACATCAGCGCCAATAAATAACAATATTCTCAGTAACTTGGTGAACTACAGCCAAACAACAAGGGGGTCAAATATCCAGGCGAGTGTCCAGACCTGTTCTTCTACGGACGTGAACAGAAGTGACATTCCTCGCTATTTCACGAACTCGTCATTTCTTTGTTTACACTCGGACGCCATGTTTGCAGTGCGTTGTTTCTACAGCTCTTTATAGCTTGTTATACGATTATTGTGGACTAGTTGAGTTTTTTCCGTGAATTTATAGCTTGGGAATATTAGACGATTTAATTCTTGACTATTTAATTTCTGTTTATCGTTTGTATGGATATATAATTCCATGGTTTATTTGAAAATGGAGAAGAAGAAACCTCGTGGCACGTGAGAATGACTTTACAATAGGAGAAAATTATTTTAGCATTCGTCCATGACTATATTCGAAATAATCATGGGAAAAGTACGTACAATGATTATTATTAATATTATTTACGAGTACTGAACATCTTATCTCGAGCGTTCATATGCACGTGATCCACTCAGTATTACACAGCTGTATAATTTTTATATGTGATTTCTGCCAAATTTTTTTACACAGACAAAATATTATCCTCTCGGCTTTTAAAAAACGAATCTTGCATACAAATGCTACATTAAAAAAACAAAGCTCAACCTTCATGGCCATTCACAAATACATCTGCGCTGCACCAGTTATTTCAACAGTCACGTGTAATTTATTTAAGATCTTTTGTTGATCGAACATTGCAGATATAAATCAACCATTATTAAAATTATAATCACAATCATTTCCGTAACCAAATTTGTTAAATATGCTCAGTATTATTAGCAGAAACACGGCCAAATTAGCACTATGCAGCATACATTGTTTACTTTTTAATGCACTTTGAATATGGCAGAGCATCTGTAGCCAATCAGGGCACGAGTTTGCGCACATGAAAGGAACCGACACTCCATGTCGCTTCTGTTACTCCTTGTTTATTCTGTGGTGTCCGAGTTCGTTGAAGTTCAGTAGGACTTATTTTATAATCTGTGAGGAAATTGACATGTAAGTACCATCTCGTCTGCTAAATATAAAATTGAGATACAATCAAATAATAATATTTCTTGAAATACAAAAGGTTGTTTAAACCAATTTCTCAAATTCCAAATGGCTTTGTTTACATGCCTGTATGCCCAGAGAGCTAGTACAATAACAACTGTTGAAAAAACTTGTTTATGTCACTTCAGAAGGAGTTGGTTATCTGACACTGAGCCTCTAATCATCACGTTCAGCATTTCAAAATATTTTAGCAATATACAAACTAATTACCTTCAGTGTCTCAAGCAATACAAGAGATTATATAAACCAATGACTCGAACCCACATGGCATTTTTAATATTCCTGTACGCCCCAATATCTGGTACGATAGTAACAATGAAAGAACTCCTCTTTGTCACTCCTGTTAGCATTATTTATTCTGAACACCAAAAAGCATGTGCGCATTGGAAGAATTAGACCTAAACTGAAAGTCTACTGACTAATCCTCACACTTACACTTATCTATACTGTACTTAAACCTAAAAAGTATGTATTTTCAATGATTAAAGAAAGAACTTGTCCACCAAATTGTGTATTACGAAGCAACAATTAACTTGCATTGAATTTATTTCCTTATCCACTACTGTACTTGCAAATCAAATGCTTGCAAATAAAAAACATTCTCACATGCATCACAACATTCTGTACTTGGGCATAACATGATTTCAATGCTTCACTATACACATTGGGTCATTTCATTCTTGAATCAGCACATTTCAGAAAACATCTGTCACCATTTTTTATTTAATAAAACCTTGTATGGAATACATATCATTTCAGAGTACAAAAAACATATTCTTTATTTTCTAAAAATAATTTTTGCATGAGTTATAGGTTATATGATAAACTGTTACTAAGAAAAATATGATTTTTCACGGTCACTTTTGAAGGAGTCTTAACTTTTAACCCCATGCTGCTACGATGGTCCACCATAGTCTTTAGAATGTTCTTAGGGCTAAACAGCACCTAAAAAAAAACTGTTTCTGTAACATTTTGCCAGCCTAAATTATAAGGGTTGGTAATAACTTGATTGCGTCATGCATAGTAGACAGCAGTCAGTACTACCAGGGAAATAAACAATTCTGATGTCTGATTTCGTTACAAGATATAACCCTCAAAATAACTAATTTTTCACAAAGTTCTCTTTTTCGAAGTCAAAAGAATTGTGGGAGAAGGGTAAAATTATGTTTTGGGTTATTAAAGATGGCCTAGCAATTTTTTTAAGTTTTCAAAAAAAAAAAAAAAAAACACAAGATGTTACTAGCATACCTAACTGATAAGCCTACTTTCCTCAAAGTGGGTGCAAATTAACCCTGAAGGTTAAAATTGTTTACGTACATCTAAAAATATTGAATAACAACATCAATTAAGCCATGTGATAAATTAAAAACAGAAAAAAAAAGTCAGCTTACTATCAATATACCAGTACCCATTTTGATTAAAACAGAAAAAATATTTTCTGAGATGTCTTGCTATCATAAAGTTAAAAATGGCAGCAGGTTTCAAAATATTACCAAAGGATGAAAGAAATACACAAAAGTCCAGTCAACTAACTATAATATGCATGCAGAAATTAATTTCCTAAATATGTTAAATTACACAAAAATATGACGTGGTCACCATTATAAAATTTATCATGTGAGTAGTGTGTAGTATGTGTGTTCCAAACTTAATGAAATCCCCCAAAAAAAGTCTTTACACACATAGTATATAATGCAAAAAAATTAAAATTATTACCAATATGTCATACTATGCTAAAATATAAAGATGGCCACCATTTTAAAACTATGAACACAGAATGACAGAGTTACACAAACGTAAAATCAATATTGTATTATAATGTGTAGCAAGTTTCGTGAGATTTTGTAAACTATTTCCAAATATGTGTAAAACTATGCTAATATATATATATATATATATATATATATATATATATATATATATATATATATATATATATATATATATATAAGGTCGCGATTTTGAAAGTATAAACACAGGATGAACAAAAAACACAAACGTCAAGTCAGCTTAGTATATGTGTACCAAGTTCGATGAAATTTTGAAAAATACTTCCTAACATATGTTATACGTACAATGCTAAAAATTTAAAAACGAAGCAGGTGGGGTTGAAGACACGGATAAGTCCATGGGAGTGGAGCCTTCCCATTAGGAGAAGGGGGTAAGGGAGATGTAGCTCGGGTAGCGTTGACGCAGCCGAAGCTATATTCTTTGTAGAAGAAGGGTCCAGGGAACAGCTTGTCTCGTGGAACAGCTGAGCCTCCCCCCTAGAGTTGACTGAGGTGCAGGGGCGTGTCGAGCCTGTGCAACTTCGAGCTTCAACTGTCCGTATACCTTGGCAGTGAACCTCACCTCGTCCACCTGCCTCTTGATGGCTGAGGTGACCCTCTGCCTGTGCCCCCTTCCGGCCCTATGTGGGGCATCAAGTTCTTGGAGTTAGAGGTAGGGATATCCTCTTTTGGCAGGTCTGAGGTGAGAAACTTCTGTTCCAGACGTTATGAGGGGTAGAAAGGGGTAGAGATAATTAAATTCAAAGGGCTGCTTCCAGGGAGCCAATGCTGGGCGACCTGGCGCGGTGCTGATGCCTGTCAGGAGGTCCCAGAAGCTGTGGGGCTGTGGCACAGCTATGCGACTCGACGCAACAGCAGGACTCGCAGCTCTCCCCATAAAGGTGTATTTCCCAAAGGGAATGCCTTCAACTAGCCAAAGGTAGCTACCATTCAATCCCCGAAGAGGTTGGCGACTGGTACAGCCGGTCCCAGCGATTCCTTACTTGGTCCAAGTGAGACCTAGGTAAAGCTTTAAGGGCCGCAAATAGCGCTTTTAATGACGACCTCTGTGGCCAGAGGAGTCGATTTTGATCAAGGAAGGGTAGGTGGAGGGGTGGGGTAGGGACACTAAGGTTGAAGGAGGGACACAGGGTTCATGGAACTGTTTTTATAGCTAAAAACAGTCCCAGCCTATACTGTTCAAAAGACGACCCTACAAGAGTGAGACCACTGCCAATTCCTGGCACGGCGGGTGACTAATGCGAGGGCGACCCGGAACTATGGTGCAATGTCTTCTCGACGTGGATCTATGGAGCAGGCAGCAAAGGTCCACGGCAGCGCGTGCATGGATTCCGTTCCGCGAAGGGCGCTTGATTGCAAACTGCAACCTTTAAGGAGCTCTTAGAAGAGTCGGGGCAGTCATTAACGCGAGGTCAACTGACAAAGATTTACTGCCCTGTATGTGCGCCTTATATACCCGCACGCCGGTCTGGGGTGAGCAGGGAAGTGACAGGTGCAACCTCAAGGCTCCCCTCCTCGCAGGGGTGGAAGTGCGCAGACAGGATGTGCTCCATCCGCGAAGGGATGGCTGGGACGCCTGTCCTAGTAGGCAAGCTGCATAGCAGGTTGCGTCTGCAATGCTCAATTAGGAGCAGCCCTACTGATGCTCCACACAAAGTGTAGACGAGGCTGCAAAGGGGACCCCTTTGTGGGCAGTGCACACTATTAGAGGAGGCCATAGGGAGGCGAATTGGAGAGATGCACTGTGGCACGTCAATTTCCTTTGTCAAGATACTAATTCTTGTACACCAAAACAAATTCATTAATTCAAAATTATCTGGTTTCTTCTACAACACCAGCGATATCCCAACTTAATTATTTGACTATGCATTGCAATATTCTAAAAAAAAGTTACGATGGAGCTGGCTACAAAACTATTTGCCAGCCAGCGAAATTTGCATCCATTTCATGTTGAACCCAGCCATAGGGATAATCTCCACCCTCGCATATGATTATTGCCGCATTCAAAGCATTGTGTCGGGCTCCTAGACCACTCTGGGTTGGAGGTTATATGTCAGGTTCTACAAAAACAAATCAAAATAAATATACAGAATTGTGATACTGAGCTAGACGTAAACCAAACTAAACCCGAAAACTAAAAAAAAATTACAAAATTCTACAAAAAAATAATTAATAATTAAATGGATGTGTCCTATCAAGTTATACACTACAGAGAAACAAATCTAACAACTCCTCGGGGCAGTCATTAAGTAAACCTAATGAATTTAAATATAAAAAATATAACTATTTAAACTTTAGCACTACAATTTAGATGCTTTTAAATCAAAAGAAAGTTTTAAAAAAATTACAGAACAATAATATCAAAATCCTTCTACAGCCAAATGCTATAACCCAGAGCATTACATGCTTTCTTCTCATTATCCACTAACACACCTGCTGGCTTCATACGGTTTCGTTTTATTTTGGACAAATATTTGCAACACACAGCTTTACCAGGAACGAGATTCAGTTTGTAATCTTTTATGAATAAATTTAATTTTATAACCCACAATGACTTTGTAATGACTTCTTGTGTACAGAAAATGGGCCACAGCATGTTTTCCATACAAACCGAAGAATAAAAAAATTTTAAAAAATGTTCTTGTAATAAGTGCAGACAGCTTTAACTCCTTCGCTGCGACATTCGACTACAGTCTAATATACAAAATATTTCTAAACTGAGACATGTGACTTTAGTTGAACATCAAATTAAATGACTCTGTAAACCATATGTACATTGTGTTCTCTCTTAAAAATAACCAAAAATTAACTGTTTACAAAAAAAATATTTTTTAAAAATTTTTTACACTATCTTGGCACAGTTAAAAATTTTTTATTCCGCAGCAAAAGAGTTAATGTTATCACAACCAATTCTGATACGAAGCAAGTTCTTATCACTGGCACAAAGGTTAAAAAAACAGATATGGTCAATGACTTAAAATATCACAAGGTTCATTCCTGTAAACACCTACCGAACACTCAATCATGTATTATTTAATAAACAAGTTCATTAGACATGTACATTCAGCCTAAGTACCAACTTATCACAGTACTAATACCCAACCATTGAAGAGCTTGTGAAGATGCAGTAACACCATTTATTTTCATACATCAAACCGAACTAGCGGACAGCAGCAGAACTATGCATGTTCAAATAGAGTTTTGCTGCTAGCTGATGCAACAATCTTTATCCACTCACACACCCAACTATAAGCCATACTTTTTCACAATTAAACATGTACACTGCATAAAAAAATTAAACTGTTTTTAATTTCCTTACAAATGAAACATTATACGTACATAATATATTTCCTAAAACCATAAACATTCAGAAACGTGTAGTTTCCAAACCACTCACAATTATAAAGTATAAATTTCATTTGTTTAAAAGACATTAAAAAAATACTATCCTTAAAAACAAAAACCAATTTAACCTCTTCCCAGACATTCCTTTTCTTGACCATGAAAATGGGAACTTTACAGAAAATTTGTTATTTTAGAGGGAGGGGTTCTAACTTGTAAAGGGGAGAAAATAACATTTTAATTATTTATTTCCCAAGTAGTACTCAATACTGTCTACTATTCATGAAAAAAATAACTAATTACTAACCCTTCAGTAATTTTTGGCTAACCAAATGTGCAAGTTTTTTTCATCATGCTATTCAACCTTCTTATAAAAACATAGTTTACCGGTAGGCATGATTTAAAGTAACATTTGCTCCGACCAATAAAATATTTCGGCTTTAAGATTTTCTGAAGAACTATTGCTGAGCTTCGTAACAGTAAGGGGTAAAAAGTTACGACTCCTTTAAAGTGACACTAAAATGCCAAATTTTTCTTCACTAAAGTTAATCTATATCTCACTGGCAAAACTTTTTAAAAATCTTAAAGGATGAAATATATTCCAAACAAAGTTTCGTTAAAATAAAAAATGTTGATGCAAAATGCATGTACTAATTTAAAATGGAGTGACCTTACTTTAAAGGCAATGAATTTGTCTGTGTTCCAAAATACATTTATACCACCAGTGCAAGAAAAAAGTTTTTTTTATTTTGACTGCACTTTTGTTTTCTCTTTATTAAAAAAAATAGAACACACTCATAGATTTTTTACCAGTCATCAATGCACTCGCAAGATCGAACACATGTCCGGAATGGCAGATACGCTCTTCTCCATTCCTCTTTCACCTTCCACGACTGTGGACTGGCTTCACCCCACCCTAGCCAGGTCCGCTCCAGATATTTAAGTTACTACAGTATTTACAACTTCTTGGCTTTGACACATCTTGACTGACAAAGTAAAGTTATAAACTTAGTTTTCATATCATTAAGTTACGCACATCAAAATTACATATCTGGTGCTTGTTTGACCACGACAGGCTTTGAACCACTGACTTCTAATATTATGTACAGTATTCATAAATTGTGAGTTATGCCAAAAGCCAGACTCATACAATTACTAATTTTGCCTCCCTGGCACAAACTTAGGGAATGACAATCATGTAGATACTAAAATGATTTGTAATCTGCTACAAATAGGAAATTCCAAAAGGTTTGACCTTATTGTGGACACCAAGTTATATATGTTGACCTTGAAAATCCCCAATATCAAAATAAACTAGTTTTGTTGTAAATTCAAGTTAACCTTCAGTTCTAAAGTTCAACCAATTTTTCTTTCAAAAAATGCTGATAATGAAGACAACGCAAGTCAATTCATTTTGGACTTTGTCACACACCTGAACCACACAGCAACTGTAACCAACTGATAAATGATAAGAACAATCATGAAAAATTTACAACACACTGTCAGTAAAGTAAGTTCCAATAATCCAATGACTAACCTAACATTATTCAATTCAACTTATGAAATTAGGCCTTTTGTTAATTCAGCAGATGAGTTCAATGTGGCATATATTAATGACAGTGAATTTTAATTATTTCAACACTTTTATTACTCTTACTAAAATTTAGCAATGCCAATTTGAATAAACAAAGGACTAGTCGCACTACACAGTGAGTCTGAATTATGTTTCCCATCAATAACAATATAATGAACTTGTGACAGATTACTTAAAATATATTTACAGTAAATTTATGGTAAAATAACATTTCATGGCATTGTTTAGTTTGTCCACTCAGCCAATTTACACACTTTCACTACCTATTTGTACAAAAAACCATTTGCCCATGTAAACACAGAAGTTAACGTTTATGGTAACAATAAAATATAGTATTTATTTTGCCTGCTGACAGGGCCTTAATATGCTACTTCATCATGAATAGTCTATAAGGTTCTATCTAAACATACGTACAAGCCCACACTACTAAGCTATAATCACTTTTATTCAAAACTTAAAATAGATATTTTATACCAAAAAGTGACAAAGAATTTCGCACTGTAAATTTTTTTTAGAACCATCACACTTAAAAGCGAAAACGACGAAACAACACATTTAGGATTACCTACTCGTAACAGCTAACGCTAATCAACTTTGCTCATAAATCAGGGTTTCAGAAAGGTTCACAGTCTATTAAAATGCATTTTTTAAAAGATAATGTTCAATGTTATAAATTATATTCAGAGGATTGTGGTGCCAATAGTGAGAGAATATGAGATTGAGCATTGGTGGAAGCAAAGCACCAGATAGAAAACTTGAAATTTAGTTTGCGAGTATCAAAGTAAGAACACAACAACAAAAGCACAAAGGGAAACAACGTTTTGCGAGAACTTAGGCCTACTGTACTAGGAAAATAAATACTAATCAATATTTTTCTTTCACGCTCAGAAAAATTTATACAGTAGAATCACGCTGATGCGACCCCTCGTGGTTCCCAGAAAAACGGACTTATAAACTGAAAAGTCGCAATAGAGAATTTGGGCCATTTTGGGCCAACTTTGACCCCTCCATACCCAAATACATAAAAAATCGCAATTGTTCGCACAGAGTTCTTATTCAAACCATATATGGTGTAAAAAAAAAAAATAGGTTTATTTCTAAAATTAATATTACAGTGTTTAAATCTGTGGTGGGTGTGAAAAGAGTGTTAAGTCACAATACAATGATTCTGAGAAAAATATATCTCAAAGTTCTATTGATTATGCAAATTCATTCAACAAAATTTAACAAACTACTATTTGAGGGATGCAAGCTTTGGCATTTTGTAATACAAATGTAAGTTATGTCATTGTTGAAATCAGTATTATTTACTTATTCTAAATGAAATAAAAATAGAAGTTACAATTTATATTAACATAACGCATTATGCACACCATCGTGACACACATTTATACAGTTTTAAAACTTGCAAACTTTCAAGCATGTTGTTTTACTTGGCTCTATTGTCAGAATGTTGTGCAAATTATTTCACAATAAGATAATATAGAAATGTCTCAGAAATATGTACAATAAGGCAAGTTATTCAACGTCATCTGTTTCCTCTTCTATAGTATCTGGATGCACATTTCTAGCACTCATTGATGTTTCCAGTTCCTTGTAAAACTGGTGAAAAACAGGTGAAACAAATTGTAGGAGATCCAGTAAGTCTTTCTTTTTGTCAACTGTGATACAATTTGGGCTCTTGTACCTAAGTTGTGGACGTAGCACCAAATCACTTCTTCCTCTTCTTCTGAAACTTACGGTTTTGAAGTCACTTTCATCCAACTCTGTCTTGTAATACAGAAAGCCAGGCTCATTTTTATCAAAATGCAGCCACTTAACATGTCTCCAGTTGAAAACATTCCCATCTGTATCCATCTTGTAGCTGACCCGTCAATAATCCAGCAAAATCAAGGAAGTCTTCTCGAACCATTTCTTTAACAATGAAAGGTTTTCGTCTTCCAGTTTGCCTAATCAACTGTGCCCAGTCATGAGGATGTTCTATGTTTCCATGATATTTTTTCTTCTTTCTTTCAATCAAACTGTGATCAGAGTCACATTCTATGTGTGTATGGCCAGGCAACAAAAATTTATGGTCGATTGATTGTAAATTAGGGGATTTTTGTAAGGCCACCATACACATTACAGCAACATGACTATTTTTATTTTGCCCACCACATGTGTCAGAGTACATTGTTATGTTTTCAATTTCAGGATTTATATCATTTATGAGAAATCTGTATACACATGAACCAACTTCGTTAGCTCCTCTTCCCGCAATACCTTCATGCCACAGGTAACAATATGCCTGTCCAGTATCACAGTCATGCACGGTAAGATTGTATGTCCAGAGCTGTCGCTTGTAAAAAGCAACAGAACTCTGAACAAAAGGTGTTGGCAGGCATTGTTGCATATCGAAAGTTACTGTTTTTCTAGCTTTGTCAGATTGTGATAAAAGTTTATCAGTTTTTTTGGCATCGTATGCAATTTCAGCCAGTTTGTGATGTTCATCTAGCTGTTTTTGCAAATTTTCTGTTTCATTCCCTGTCTTGATTTGTAGCACTAACTTATCACAAGTAGCACATGTGTCAATTTTAGGTTTCTTAATAGCTAGATTCATTT
>PNEQ01094876.1:0-24643 GCA_003012365.1 Medauroidea extradentata
CGGATTATCCGTAGTTTATACGAATTACGATGGTTTACTACGGAAGTACGGATTCTGTTGATAAACTACGGATTTATTAGCTTCCGCCCGACTGTAAATGAAAAGGCATGTTCCATTGTATATGCATATATTTCGGTTCGTAGCTGTGTGGATCGTATGACGCACTATTTCTTTCCCCACGCTCCGGCACACAAACATTTTGTTTCTCGCGTTTTTAGTTTGCCGAAACCATATTTTGGTGATGGTAGCGTATTTACAAATTAGTGTGTTTACACTTTGTGCGGCACGCATCGGAATGTTCTCGTACGTCGTATGTATCTTATACAATTGATTGTTCATATTGCCGCAGTCTTCTGACTTATCGATTAGTTGTTGATGTTGACTCATGCAGTCGAATCTGTGGTCGAATCGAGTCGTGCGTGGTTGCTTCTTCCGCTGATCGGCCATATTGGAAACTTATCCGTGCTGTCGTAGTTTAATTAACGAAATGTTGATTTGACTGTTTAAATTCGAGTATGAGTTTGAAACCTATGAGTGTTGATAAATATTGTTCAGAATATTCACAGTTGTGGACAGGTTTAAGTGCTTCAAGAGTATCTCAACAACACGTGTTTTGTGAATTGTGATTTCAGTGTAAACACAATGGTAGAGACGCCACCGTCAATACATAGTTACGTTAAAAACACGTTAAGCATTTTCGAAGTAAGAAATTTCGAGGAAGAAATATATTATAATTAAGTGATGCTGTAGATCCAACAACAAATGCTGAAGTTACCGACGAACAGGTAATGTGATTGTGTATAGACCTACACATTTAAAGGCCGTACTAGAATCGCCGTAAGAAATAACCGTAAAATTTGAATTTTGTACACACATTTTTTAGTGGCACATGCTTTAACACACCGTACCGCTGCTTAGCAGTCGTAAGAGGGATAGAAACCTGTGTTTTTCTTACTGTGCGGTTACGGTTATTTCTATACGACTTTTATGGTCAATGTAGCATGGGCTTAAGTTAATGTGTTCACTACGGAAAAATACTGAAAAAAACGGATTTTTCGCAAAATTACTACTGAAAGCTTTGGTAAAAGGTTGGCACCTCTGTTTTAGTAACGTCTGTATTTCCGGACTTTATCAACACTGGTATGTATTAAAATCCCGCTTACAGCCGCCTCCCTTCTCTGCTGACTACACTGAGTCACGCTTGCTGTTGAATGCTGGGAAAACTATTCACACTCCGATAATGCCATATTTGTGTTGTTTATTGACGACTGTAAAAATTGTTAACAAAATAGATTTTGTTCTTACTGTCATATTTCCTAATTTAGCAGTAGGAAATGTGTGTTGCTAAATTACATTTCAAGTGGTACTTTTTTTGTAGAGCAATGCCATAATCTTGTTCTTCGCTGTTTTGTTGAACGATGAAATTCAGAAGTTGTACACAGGATAATAAACTTGTAGTTTATCATGAAATTATTATGCTATTTAAACTGTAATTACAGAATCTAAAACATTTTGTTTGTCGTTGAAAAAACAAATGTGTTAAACATGCTGGCAATTAAATATGTTGTTAAATTAGTTAATGTCTTTATATTGATACGTACTGCTTCTTCAACAAAGTTTGTGTAATTTACCATTAACCTCCATGAAAATTACACACATTAAAACCACAGCTAGGAAATTCAGTATATTTAATATACTAAAGCTACGAAAAAATTTCATTTTTGTAGCATATTGAGAAAATTAGGGACTGCTAGGAACTTAGCCACATTATAGGTTATGTGTATTCTTGATATCTTATGTATTAAAGCTATTGACAACCGTACATTTAATTTTTTTCCTAAAATAAAGGTAACTTTATTATTTAGTTTATACTGCAAAGACTTTGCAATGATTAAATGCCTGAAACTCTTATATCTTCAGCGTGCTTGTTTATGTTGCTGGCTGTGCAGGTCTAACTGAATTTTTAAACTATCTGTGCAACTCATTATTGGTAATACAGTTATTATTCCTTGTTTAGAGATACATTTTGTCTTTTTCGAGAGCAGTGTGTTATGTAATTCAATTAAGTTACATGAAACCCTATTCTAACCATGCTTAATTATAAGTTGCCCGCATGTGTGTTTTAGCTATAGATAAAACGCAATCGTAATTTTTAAGTGGTTAGCATCACTGCATTATAACTGACCATTAAATATGCAATTTAAAGGCTTTGATACTTCCAAAAGTTTCTATCCTCACATGTAATGACTCATTTACAAAATTTGTTTATTTTCGCCTTGTGAAAATTCATGGCTTTCTATTGGCTATTATATACACTGTCATGTGACAAGACTGTAGGTGTGTGACTAGTACTGGGTTCTCACGCCTGTGAGCCTGCCTGTTGCATTCTCAAATATTGACGACAAGCCACAGTCTGGAGTTCACTTCTCACACCTACAAGTTGTCGCATTACTAGAATGTTATGCATGATGCTTCACTTCATCACCAATAAGAAGCCACCGATTTTCACTAGGCAAAGAGGACCTTATGTTGGAAATGCATGTTTGCAACATGTCTCGTAGGCTACGTAATTCTACTATTGAATTTGTTTAGTGATGAATAAAAATGAAAGAATATTTGAGTTTTCATGTGTTAATTCACAACTTCTAACTTGCGTGTGAGATTTGTAGATAGGCTAGGTTAAATAAACATGCGTGCGTATACCGAACAAACGTGGTTTGAATTAGGCTACGTATAATTTAGTTTGAATAAAATTTTGTTATTGAAAATTTAATGGCAGTGGCACTGAAATTGTAGGAAAGGAATTCCACCTGGAGATTATGTTCTCAACGAAGGTTTTTTGGCCAGAGAAAATGAATTTTCGTCAGTTCTCCCCCAAGGATCGGCAACTATCGTTGTTTGAGTCCCTCACCAATATTGCGACTGCATATTCAAGGCCAACAATACACATGTAGTGGGTTCCAGCTGGCATAGTCATTGTTCAGTTTAACTTGTAATTTAACTTATCTCATGCAAAGTGAAAGTGTCTAGAAGATGTACTATCACAATAGTGTATATGTTGATATTGTTTGATAACCAGTAAAATGTTTCAAAGTGTTAGAATAAATGCTCAAATTTGACATTAAAAAGCACTGAGATTTGCTGAGGAAAACTGGGAAAAAGAATTTTTTTCCCATCATGTTATGTATATGATTTAAGACTAATAAGCCAAATTATAAAAATTTGTTAGTTACAAAATTAACTAAAACACTGGCATGTACTATTTGAAAAAATAAGCCAAATTGTGAAAACTGTTTTAAACTAAACTGCAGAATAGCTTTTTTAATATGTGCTTGTGTTCAGCCTTAAAAACAGATTATCTTGAAAACATTAGAAATGGGAGCATGGCCTTAAAGCTAACATTGGGTGTTTTTTAACTTATTCAAGAAACGTGTGAATCTTCACACATCAAGATCACAGGCAATGCTGCAAGTGTGTGTGCGGACGTGGCAAACAAAGTTACTAAACTCGTGTAAAAAGTAATTAAGTAGAGCGAATAGTTACCTCAGCAATAATTCAACGATACTGCGCTGTATTGGAAGCAGATGCCAGAATGTTCGTTTTAAAGGGAAATAAATCTATGCCTGGATTCAAGGTCGCAAAAGATCCTCTCTCTGTTATGGTTTGTTCCAATGCGTTGACTTGAAATTTAAAACCACTTGCAGTTTGTTATTCCTTGAGAAATTGTCATCAAGCCTCCAATGCCGGCCACAAATGAGCAGTGAACAATTGGCATACACAGAAAATAAATACTATTATGCTATTGGCAGCATACCCTGACAGTGTGGGTTTTAAGAAATGTACACATATAGATAGATAGCTCAAGTGATAATGAACAACCGAAATTTTTTATAATTAATATTTTCTTTTTAAAAAATATTCTGTTTCTGCATTTAGAGGTGATTGTTTAATACAGAGCATTACAGTTAATGTACTAGGACCAAGAATTATTTCAGTTTGTAAAGGTGTCTTTTATTGACAGTCTTCTTTTGATCAAGTTTTACTGTTTATGATCACTTTTTTTTTTTAAATTGAAATGAAATGCAAGTGGTTCCAGAAAAAAAAATGGCTTCTTGTAATTCAGCATTGTGTGTTATTTTGCTGCAGTTTTGTGTATTTATGTGTACCTTTTGTACAAGAGTATGGTACTAACATATTAACTTTTTATAGGTTTAATAAAGCAAGTAATCAAACATCATGCCCAGGTGATTTATACCAGGACAACGAAAGGTGATGATCCTCCAGCGTAGTGATGTACATTTATGGCTAATTATTAAGAAATAAATCATCATTCTTTACATGTGTGTTTCTTTGATTTTTAACCAATTTTTATATTAATATGAGAATGTTTTAACTTATATTATTTATTGAGTGCCTTGTGAGTGTTCAATGCTTGAACAGAATGTTTCATAACTGTATTGTATTTAGGAGTCGCTAAGCAATTTTAAAGCAATAAAATACATGTTTAGTGTGATCTCATGTTCCTTCTTGCGAATTTCCATCTGCTGATTTCAAATGCAGTATTCCAATTAGCATAACTAACCATGCCAATTCTGTGTTAAGGAAAGTGTTTTAATTAATTTAGAAGTGACAACATGTTTAGTGCACGGGTATGCTAAAAACTGCCTTTATTAATGAATTTACATGTGAGGAAACAAATCACACTGTCTAATGTTAGCATAGGTGGCGTATTTGTAATGTTACAATTGACAGCACAATATAAGGATGTGCTGTGTCACTGTTGACAGTTGTAGAAGTACAAGGAGGTGAGAGATTTAGCGAGCAAGAGGATGGGAGAGCAGCTGGGCAGAAAGGGATAATGCAAAGGAGAGATGATTAAGTAAAGAGATTGTGAATGTGTAGTTGTGTAAATGAAGACTAATTGGGGACTAGGATACAATCCTTTAGTTAATGTTTATGTAGACACAGCCACAAGTCGACAGTGAAGGTTGCAGACCATTGTCGAGTATGGCGTCCAGGAAATGTACTGTGGGTGATGTGAACAAGTGGAAAGACTGGATCAATATTTATTAAACGAGTGATCAGGCAACACAATAAAGGTCATTTTTTTTTTTTTTTTTCAAAAGTCACTGTTGTGCAATAACATACATATTGCTGAAAAACCTTCCACAAAACCTAGTGGATTGGAAGTGCACTGACATGATTGTAGCGTTGAAGGTACATTACGTGCCAAAACAGTTGGTTGTTATGGAACATTAAGCACTTCTACAGCACCTGTCTAAAACATGGTGACAAACAGGTTTTTCAAAAGGTTCATTTATAGAACCAATGGTCCAGGTCAAACTGATGGTTTACTTGAGGGGCAACACATTTGCTGCAAGTTCCAATTTGTTACTTGTTTGCCTTCATTGAGGACATTTTCCTTGCACTCATTTCAGTTTTGTCTGCTATCTGAGCTCTGAGATGGTTTTAGTGGGGCTGCAATGTTCCCAGGCCATTAGATTAACGAGTGCGATGTTCGTGGCACCAGTTTGTGTAACATGTCTTTTAGTCCAGTCATTTTAGACAAAAAATTAGCAACACCTGGGAATGGACGATAGGAAGCTGAAATTTTGTACAGTGGTACTACTGAATGTTCTAAACCACATACAAAAAATTTCTGGGAATCCCATGCTTGCTTCCTTCCAAAATGGCCAACAAAGATGGTGGACACAGGATTGTGCCCTAATATCTTTACGTGGCTATATCATTTTTTTCTATTTAAGATACATACTTCCTGTTTGGATAATTTTGTAAATCACTATCTATAGATAAATTAACTTAAGGGTTTTTGTTCATATGTGCTATTCAATTAGCTAATAGAAATTTACACTTAAGTGCTGTAGATGAAAATATGAAAAAAGTTTGTTTGATCATGATTATTTACAAAACCATTAAATAAACTGACAAAATGTGTTAACAAATGTTCTGTGCAATTTCATTGGCTACAAAATGGTATACTTCTCCAGTTCACATCATCATCCATATAACTGGGATGTGACTGGTTCAGTGTATAAAAATACAGCGCTGTAATAAAAACTGCACAGTTCACAAAATAATTTGTAAAAGAAATTCAGTAATACTTCTCTGATACAATGTTTACATCATAATCTGCTGCTTTTGTACACTAGGAGTGTTGTTGCAGTCTACTAGAGATGGGCGTTATTTAACGTAACTGTTATAAATTTGTAACACGTTACTCGAGTAACACGTTTCGCAATTGACACTGTTATTTTTGGAACGTTCCAAGGACTTGTTATAACTTTTGTGGGACGTGAAACTGTTCTAACCCAGCACGCGCATGCGCACAGTTCCTTCTTCGGCCAACTTTCTCCGTCTTCAAGTCATATATATATCTCTCTCTCTCACACACACACACACACACATATGCGCGCACGTAGATCCTTACTGCGCATGCGTAAGAGTTATTTTTTGGAACGACTTGATGTCAGGACGTTACTTGCGTTACTTCTGAATGCTGCAGTGTTTGCTGTTCCACATGCATAGCAGTTATATTTTTAAAACACTCCATGCTCATTCGTTTTAATATATAACTGTGTTTCTTTTACAATATCTGTTTGTGTGTATGTAACGTTTGTAAATTGAGCAGTTGGTAAAAAGTAAGCCACCTGTGATCTTATTAAACAGTTTCGGATTCCGAAAGGAAATTAGCAATTTGTAACCTTCGTAATAAATCTTTGTGTTACAGCTCAACTACTAACTTAAAAAAAACTGTTACAGTTACATTTATACTTAACTAGAGTTTAAAAAACCAAGTAAATTTGATACATCATTACGTTTCAAGCACACAAACGAAATTACATAACAAATGTTTGTAACGTGTGAAACCTCGTAAGTTCCAAGTAGTCTCGATGAACAGTTTTCAGTAACACGTTCCAAAAATAACATGTTACTGGAACGTGTTATTTATTTGGAACGGGAACGTTGGAACATGTTACACTGAAATAACGGTTTGGCATATCCCTACAGTCTACTCCTCTGCAGTGGCTGCACATAGCTGAACAGGGTAGGTTTGAGCGAAAACAGTCGCACCCCGACTACAGCCTTTCTTACAGTTACAAGACATGAGGTTAAGCAACATTTCTGGAGCAGCTGGTAGTAATGTAGCAATCAGTCTGAGATTGCAATCCTTTTCTTTCCAACCCCAGATCTTCGGATCTAATTGGTTGCCCAACCATTGTTGTACTGTGCCGCATCTTCGGTGGGTGGAAGAACAGCCAAATCAAATGTGCTGCTAATTTTCTGACGAGGTATAGTTCTGTTGAATGAAAAGTGTCGAAGCTTGTTCAGTGCCATTCACTTTCCTGCGCCATACATTGCCTTTATGAATTTTTCACCAGCTGATTCCAATACATCTGGATGAACTGCAGGCTCATTAAATACTTGCGCTGTTTTTTGTAATTCATTGTCTCTAAAATTTTCTATGGCGACCTCTTGCCTTTCATATAGAAGGATGTTGTTTCACAGCTGGTGTAAGCATGCATAAAAAAGAACACATTTTTCTATGCTGCCTATATTTTCATTAATTTCTGTGACAAAGAATTTTGTCAGGTTTTGATCCTCTGAGCTGTAACAAAGAATATTTTATCATTAGGGCATTCCCTGGCAATGAGCATAGCAAGTAGATCGGTATCAGTTCCAACTACAATTGCTGTCAGTTCTTCAGAAGCCTTCTGAAGTGCTACTGATACGATTAAAGTATCAGCATCACCAGGAGCATTGTGTATTGTGACTGCAGCTGAACATTGGTAAAGTGATACTGCATCGATGAGACTCCTTTTGCCCTTGTTGTTTCCTAGCAAATATGACTGATTTGAAAACATAGTCGTGGACAGATCAAACATTAAACTGGTAGAGTTATTGCGAGCAGCTCGTCTAGTGTGTTCATTTTTTGTGATTGTGGGACTGTTATATCCATCAAACATTATTGATGTCCCGGGTCCATAATGATTGATAACATATTTTACATATGTCTCGCAGAGCTAGAAAGTTGCAGGTCTCGACCATAATACTTTATGAAGCAAGTGTTCACCATCTGCTATGTATGAGCTGCTACCAGGTATTCTATCCATACAAGGAAAGCACTTCTCGAGTATATCTGCAGACCTGCCAACTTTTACGGATTGTCCGTAATGTGTACGGAAATCTCGAGATATTACGGTTTTACAGACATCAATAAAGGAATACATAGAACGGAAAAATAAAAAACCAACTTTGGAATAACCCATTACACGAGTCACTTGATGAAAGTGCGAGAACATTTTAAAATTTAATAATTTACTATTATAGCTGACATATTCAGAGCTGCCAAGCATTACTGATTTTCCATAATTATTACGGATTTAGCCATCGTATTACGGAATTACGGATGATCTCTAGTTTATTACGGAAATAGGACTTTGTTGCCCCGTAACTATAAAAAAATCGCGTTTTTGAGCGATTGCTACGTACATGTATTTGTAAACATTGTGTGATTGCTCTTGCACATAATTCTCGGTAGCATTTGTTGGTTTTAACATAATTATGGTATGGACCTTTGTCTGTTTTACGATAAAACTAGTACATTTTCTTAAACTATGGTACTAGTTCGTGGTCTACACGTGGCACGATAATTTTAGTAAGTTAGTTTGGCTAGCTTGTATTTTTTTTTTTCGTTCGCAAGCAGTTTTATTTATATGTTTTTGTCTTTTGTATGAAGATGGATGTGTTGGCATGAATATTTTGGTTAAAGGAAATTATATGTTATTTTGTGACATTTGTAAATATAACACGCGTGGTGAAAAGAAGCGGAGCATAGTAAATAAATCCACTGGCTTATTCAGCATTTTCGACCCGGCTTTATGTAACTTCTTCGAATGTAGCCGACCGCCGCTCGTTTTGTAATGAATATGCGTGTGATTTTTCAATTGTACGTGGTGGTTTTTTGTAACACATGAAGAAACTAATGTAACAAATGCTGTGCGGTTATAGTTAGTTACAAAGTAATTCAAGTAGGTAGTTGGGCTTAACTCGGTGTAAGATACTCATGCACCCAGAAGGCCTAAGTGAACTGAACTTTTTGTTTGAATGCATTCACAATCTTGCTAACCTATGGTAAGTCACTTTTTTAAGAAGTTCAATGTTATTAGTTTGGCAAGGGACAATTTCTGCTACTAGTTGCATTGATATCACTAAGAGGCCTATAAATATGAGTTTTCCCTTGCAAACTCGTCCATAATATATTTATAGGTACCTGCCGTGGGATTTACCTTAGGCCTACCTCTAGTAATTGAGCATCTTTGTCATATGACCTAATAAACCTGATCTGACTTTCACAGGCTACTTTTAAACTGCCTAAAACTATGTAGGTTTTTTAATTTAACATAGTTAACCGCTAGCAATAGATTATTCTGAAATTTGTGTATAATCATGCTACCAGATTCTGAAAATATGGCCGCAAAAATATTTTTGCAGTAATATAGTATATAGAAATATATATTGTTTCATTGGTTCTTCTTATGCACATAATAAGCACATAGAAACTTGGATATTTAACACATTTTATTTGCTTGGTTAAGTTTTGTGTGTTCCTTAGGTTTTGGAAACAATTTTACCATGCCCGATTTATGTTTTTTTTTCATTCAACTGCTATTACTGATAAGTGTGATTGGAGGTTGGGAACTCTGCATAATTATCGCCAGAAATTAATGAATATATTAAGATCATAAACACGTAAGATAAAATGTACATACATAAAATGTTTTCATTAATATGTGCTTAACGTAATTTTTGCACAATGTTATTATTTCTACGTAAAATTCTCTCGTATTCCAGACAAAGGTACTAAAATTTAAAACATGTACACATGCAGTAACAATTTTGGTTTGTTCCACCTTGTAGCAAACCCTCCATGGAATATTGCATACACTTTAAACGGATCTGGTATACTTATCAGTAGCTTCGGTTTATTGAAAACATTCAAATACATAATTCGTAAACTCTTTTCCAATCAAGAATATCTTTAAAAAAATTTTGCATTTTCTTATGTAACACGTATCATTTGACAGGTTATTCCAGAAAAGATCCGCCGCCATTGTTATTAAAAAACAAAATAGCTGAAAAAAACTTTCGAATCGCCGTCTGACTACATTCACCTGAAAGTGAATGGTTCTTCAGTTCCAGGCAGTCAACCAACCAACGAAAGAGGATTATAGTGTGTGTTTCGGCAGGAACAAACTTTCGGTGATTGGGTAATAACCGAAAGCCGATTATAGATACAGCCCTGAGACTGAAACCAGTTCAAAAGTTGGCGGAAATTTTTATCATCTCTTGCTTGACGAGAGCTTTGAAGCTCCACATGTTGTCCACTTGTCGCAATATGTACTCGACAGTGTTACTATTACGTTTGTGTTTTTCGAGCAGACATGTTGTAAGAGAATAAACTTAGCAAGGTTACTATCCGTAATTCTGCGACCGTGTGTGAGGCCACCACAAACTTTCAGCTCAAGCATAAGGTCTTGTTCTGTAACCAAGTCAGTCCAATTACCGCGTCAGAACCTATCTGTCCGTCTTATTATTGTAAAAATCTCCGATGTTACAAATTTATGAAATCCGCCCTCTGATAAGAGTTGTGCGCAATTCTTCAATCTGCTAAACATACAGATGGCCATACTCGTCATACTGAAGGTGTCCAGAAGCATGAAAGAATGGAATCGTAGACCGAACACAAGCCAGGTGAAGTTCAAAATTTCCAGTTCTTTCCGCCCTCATGTACAATTGCATTACTGAAATGAGTAGATAGTACTGCATTCATAGCGTAACTGTGTGAAAGACCTCTAGCCCTTTGCATACTTGTATAAAAAATTCAACAACTTTTAAGAGAATTTGTGATTCGGAAGCCTGCTCGGGGGAAACTGAATTGTTCATTACTGGAGACATGCAAAGTTCGTGTTATTTTCTCACAGCTGACTAGACTCCAAGTGACTATATACTTGTTCGTCGTCTCCCGCTGGCCGATATTGTCATGCCTTGCCGAAGGAGAATGCTTACATGGTAGACAGGCCAATCTATGTAAATACACAACACACAAAAGTTCGTGGCCAATTGAATCGCTGATTAGGAAAGTGAAATTTAGTCTGGTACCAAATGATAACACGAATTTTGCATGTATCTATTCATTACATTACCATGAAGATTGCACAGGCATTCCCTTTCGAGATCGGTAATGTTTACCTTTTTAAGTAATGCACCTAGCACTAATCCAGTCAAGGAGTGAACTCTGATCGCACGGGTGTATGCATGGCCTGAAATCATATGAGGTAAGGATGCTTTAGAATACACTTCCATCCAAACTTCTTCAAGGCCACTGCCACTCATGTGACCAACTACTCCAAGGAAAGAAATGCGAAGGTGGAAACCACCAAGTCGTACAACGACTATATCATGTTCACTGCCTGGACCTGAAGCTGCAACTATTTCTACTGCTTTAGCATACAAAGGTTGGTCAAATGTGACAAAACAGCTACTTTGGCCTAGTTTTCTGCATTATCCTGCTGCAAACTTGAGGGCAGTGTAAATTGTACGTAGGTTTCCCGGATCAAGATTAATGAATGAAATTGACTCCACACTGCTTTTGATGTTTTCTTTATTGGGATGGAAAGCAGCCTGCATAAAACCATTCCAAGAAGGCCTAGAGAGAAAATTTAACCAGCTATCCAAGAAACATCTTGAGGTACAGTATTCTGAGACAAATGTTGGCATTCAGTATATGTTGTAATATTCCTTACCACAATTGATTTTAACCCAAGAGTAGATTGTTTCTTATACCATTATATTTTGAAGTGACCGAAAGATCCGATGACTTCTGCTGATGACATTTCCTTTATCTGTGGTCTGGAACATTCAATTAAATTTGTCTACAAGGAGTACTGCACTTTATACTACCCATGGCATGAAATGTGCCATGACCATCAAGTGATCGCACATTGAAGTCCGCATTATCAAACACAAACTTCACGTAACTTTCTTGACTTTGTTGTGGTTGGGAATGTTGCAGCAGTGACACCTCATAGCATTGAACTTTATTATAGCTAGCAGGAAACCCCAGATTGTTCAGGAAGTCCACTAATAGTCTTGAAGCGTAGCGTTTGTGTATGTACACACCTACACTTAAGCACTGACGAGAGGAAGGAATGGGGCCTACATGCAGATGTAATTGTGTCAGCTATTGCAACACACTTTAAATAAATGTGTTATGTGTCAGTGTTATTTACTTTTAAAACAACATCCAGAAATCGTAGTACTGATATGGAATCACAGAACGCAAGTATTCAATGGTAAGATTATCTTCATCAACTGGTGGGTATGTATCTGTACAGTACACTCGTTCTCTTATGTCTGCTCGCACTATTTCAGCTGCTGCCTCTACAACTCTTAAACGCTCTTCTTTTTCATTTTTGTTTTTGCATTCATACCAGTTTTTGTGCAGAATTCTGTTAGACGCCATGCGGAAGCTAACAACTGTGGCTTGCCCAGACACATTGGATATTATATCTTGGCTATAGTGATCCAGCAGTTTTTAATTGAGTTGCTTGGTCGTATAGCCATCCTTCCCTTCTAGCAAAACACCCATGTTATCAACAATTTCTCCCATACTATATTGGCATTCATCATTGTAATCTAGAAATTCACAAATTTTAAGGAAGGCTTGATGTTTATATGAGTTAACAGCTTCAATTCCACTACTTTTAGAAGTGGAAGATTTTGAGGAGTATTGATAACAGCCGTGGTGGTAGATGGCCTTACCTGCAACCAAATCACTTACTTCTCAGACCCTAATGTCTACCTCTTTACCCCAATCATCCTCACGAGCTGTAGCTTGTGAAAGAATACTGTTCTTTATCTCAAGTGTCATTACTTTATGAACAACCTTCCTGTATTTATATGGTACTTTGGAAATAACACAGAAGTCTATTTCTTTGCCACAAAACAAGCAATGCATTTTTATATCAAATCCCACAACATCAGAAGACAGTGTGTGATAAGTAGAGCCACGATTTTATGGCGAAAAGATATTTGCAACATTTGGTTTCGATGCGTCATGTGCACACCTGCAGCTCTGCTACATCGTCTGTAGTTGGACGATTTTACTCTCACTTGCCTTGGCAAATTATAGACGTACAGATTCACAATAATCTTATTCTGATTGGTGCAGTCAAATGAGAAACGTGTCTGAACAAAGACACGCTGCCAATAACCTTGAAGCAGAACTACCGATGTGCACGTGAGTCACTGAAACAAAGTGGGGCAAAAATCTTTTCGCGACAAAATCGTGGCCCTAGTGATAAGATACTGGCATACATATTTCTTCAGTAACGTAAGTTTTTACCTCTTTTGCAATGGAAGTTGGTCTTGTGTAGGTCTTCCTACAGTTTTCGTGAACTTGAAGGAATTTGCGATCTCCTAATTTGAGGCTCATTCCATCATTACACAAATTACTAGCAGTCTTAATTCCCAAGGGGTCGATTAAATATCGCTTTTGAGAGGTGCAGCGCAAAATTTGCACCTGCGCTGCGTTGCTTTGGTATTAAATATACAAATACGCAGGTGCAAGTGGTCATGTGAAGGTGCAAAGTGCCTGAAAATTTGCGACTTGCAAATGGCTCGACGCAAGTATATCTGCGCCCTTCGCGCATGCGCATTGGACAATTTTCGGGTGTGTGACAGTGAATTAACGTAATAGTTGGATATCTTTGTCTGTATCCCTGTATCCAGTGTTCTATGAACTTTAATTATTAACATTTTGTGTACACATTTAAGCTTTTAATAGTTACGAAGTACAGTAGAAGTACGAAACTGAAATGTATTTTTACTAAAGAAGCAATTAAAAATGGGCAACGATTTATTATCCTTTCTGCGGAATATATTTTGAGGGGATATTTCTATGGCACACGACGATTAAATAGAGTTGGTTTGTTGATGAGGTTATTTGTACCCTTTAAAACTTTGTTTAAAATAGTTATGCAAATGATAATGTAAATAATTAGCTAATATGTTTTGCAAGTACCTGTTTGGTTAATTGCTTGGAACAGTGACATTACCTCTATTTTCCTTGCTGGGATGGGTGGTTTCAACATCACATCTATCTCACCGACTTGTTTCCACATTACACGTGCTATTATTACGAGTGATGTTGTTGGGATTCTCTTTATTTCATAAAACGGGAGGGCTATCGTTTTAGTTTTAAGTCTTTCGTGAGACTTGCTGTCTACACATATAACATCCTACCTCTGTGAGCATTGAACTTACAATCATCTAGACATAATTAAATTCATTGCAGTATAGTTGTACGAAAGCCACTCTTATTCACTACACATTAGCAATGAATTATTTAGAAATAATCAACGTAACACGATTCGATAATTTACGACTCGCTGTAAGACGAATGCCACATGTATAGCCAACCTAGGTAATAGGCCTACACCACGGTCTATGAAGGTAGAGGTCTTGACACTGAGGAATAAAATGTGACTCCCTTCTTGTCGCCGAGCGCTAGTAGTAATTTGGTGGAAGATTTGACTTGTTTTTGTATTTGGCTTAGCTTAAAATGTGAAGTCTCTACCGGAATTGCGAGTATTATATCGAAGAAAAAAAAAAAGAAACATAAATTTGTATTGGAACACATTTTTTTACAACAGTAAAATTTAGTTTTCAAATATTTTAAATGTAGATGCACATTACAACGATTCTAAAATTTTGTAGGGCACGAAATCATAGTTTTTGTGCGAAGGTGTTCACTAAAATAATACACAATATATTTCTTCAGACTACTTTTATAAACACTTTCACACATGCCAATGCATTTATGGACACAGAACAAGTATATACTATATCAGCTTACCTTATTAACATTATTTAATGTAAATAATTGCAAAAATGTTAAAACGCGAGATGTAAACAAGACAAATCTTCCACCAAATTACTGCTAGCGCTCGGCGACATGAAGGGGCCACTTTCTCTTGCTGGAGAGCATACGCAGTGTCAAGACCTCTACCTCTTAGACAGTGGCCTACACTCACAAATACCATGCCACACAAGTTGATATAACTTACGTGATTTTCAAAACTAGGTCACTCAAATACCAGTACAAATATAAAATGTATACATAATTTTTGCTCTAATCGCGTCACACCACTTAAGGCACTTTATTTTCCGTTAGCAACATAAAGTATGTAAAAACTGGTTACAGACAAAACCACTCTGATGTGTTCCAAAAATTGTATATCTACTCTCCATAAATATAGTAGGTACTTAATTATTCACGAACAATCTCATTCGATAAAAATGAACACGCACATTCACTACACAGAAACCACAACATTATAGAAAATTATTTTTCAAACTTAAAAAACGCAACTACTACATATACATTTATAATGAAAACTTTGTGACAATTTTCCTTCATACCTTGATATGAAACTACACTTCTTATATCCTTGTATAAGCACGAGAAAACTACACAATTTGAGGTTAAGAAAAATATAACCAAAACATTACTTTTAGCGCGAGATATTGTTACACATTTTATGATTGGCTTATGTAATGGGGGGGGGGGGGGGGGAGGCAGTTGCGCCGAGCCGAAATAGGCTCCGCCCCTTGCGTCTTGCGTTTTTCGAATATATTTAATTCCAACTACGACTCGAGGAGCAGGTGCAGAGCAGATTTTCTTGTCTTGCGCTGCGTCGGTGCAAAACGCAAGTGGTGATATTTAATCGGCCCCCAGGACACCTTTTTCTCCCACATCAACAATTTTAAGCTCACATAAATTTCCTTCTCGTTGATAGAGGTTCTCACCACACAACACACAATTTTTTTTTGTAACAGCCCACATCTAAAATGCAGTTTTGTAAAACTACTTAAATCATTAATGAGCAAAGTGACCAAACATACCTTTTTTAGGATCATGTTCAGGGAAAATTTCATAAAAATGTAACAGTTGTCTTTTCTGTCAGATTTAGCAAGCCACTATATCTTGCTTTAGCAAAAAATTAACGGTTTATCTACATGTGTCATAATTTTAAATGCCACGTTTTGAAACACAGAAATATTTTTATTAATTTTCAACAATGTACCCTACCAGCACACAGACATCCTGAGGACGTCCGTAGGATGTGGGAACTGTCGTCCCTAGGACGTCCTAGGGAAGTTCATTTCAAGTCCTTTTTATGTAGGAAAAGTTCATGGAAAAGTACTACTACCTACAGACATCCCTAGGATGTCTGGCATACACATCCCTGGGACATCCCTAGGAGCTCCCTGGGATCTGTAATAAACACATCCTCAGGAGCTCTCTGGGATCTGCATTAAATGCATCCCCAGGACATCCCTAGGAGCTCCCTGGGACCTGTATTAAACACATCCCTATGACATCCCTAGGAGCTCCCTGGGACCTGTATTAAACACATCCCTTGGACATTCCTAGGAGCTCCCTGGGACCTGTATTAAACACGTCTCTGGGACATCCCTAGGAGCTTCCTGGGACCTGTATTAAATGCATCCCTCGGACATCCCTAGGAGCTCCTTCCAGCAGCTAAAGTAAAAGTTTAGTATTCAACACAAAAGAAAACAAATGTATTTGTTTTGGTGATATGTAAACTTAGTATTTAACACACAGTCAAATACACATAATTGTTAATGTAGCCTCTTAAAATCTTTTGAATAAACAATTCGTCTGTAATAACATTTTTTAAAATGCTTCAACTTCCAAAAGTCTACCAGTAATAATAAAATATGTGTGTCGAAATTAATTAATTTACCAATTCCTTAAGGCATATATAAATGTTATGAATTATCTACTAAATTAATTGCAACAAACCTCATGTATATTTAAATAATATCGTGAGCTATCTAGTGGTCATATTAGGAACTTGCCTAGAAATCCACTACGTCCGTGGGAGCTTCTGCTTGGATATCCCAGGGAGCACCTGCTCGGACTTCCCAGGGAGCTCTGGCTCGGACATCCCAGGGAGCTCCTCCTCGGACATCCCAGGGAGTTCCTCAGAGGAGCTCCGTGGGAGCTCCCTGTAAGGACATCCCTGAGAGCTCCCCAGATGAGGAATTTAGGATGACCCAAATTCATATTCCAAGGAGGTTCCTGGGATGTGATGTACTTTTCGAGGAGGTACTTGGGACGTCCTAGGGACATGGTTTTTCGGAGCTCTCGGACATCCGAAATATCCATCCTTAGGACATCCCGAGGATTGCATGTACCTGGATATCCTCAAAGGATGTCCCTAGGACATCCTGGGGACTTGCTGTGCTGGTAGGGTAGTAACAAAAGAAAAAAGCTAACACACCAAGTTTTGTAAAAAATGTATTCTTCGAGACAGTCATGTCCTCTTTTTATGCCTAATATCCTACTCTTTCTACTATATGTATCCTCTGTTCTACCTCAAGGCTAGGTCACCCTATTCATGAGTTACTCTGTATTATATGCTATAGGTGCACTGTTAGCATGTGTAAAATTCTATGTGCCCAAGTTGCAGCAAATTAAGTGGGGTAAAATATTTGTTTAGATATTTTATCAGTTTTTGTTATGGTTTTGTAAATAATTGTGATCAAATTAAAAATGTTATTGTCTTTATTTCTTCTATATTTAGATATAATTTATTTATGATCTAATTAAAAAACAAACATAACTGGAAACCTGAACGTTTATTTATCCTTAGATCGTAATTTACAAAACTATCCAAACCAGAAGTCTGTACAAAACTATCCAAACCAGAAGTTTGTATCTCAAATAGAAAAAAAATATATGGTCATTTAAAGTTATCAAGACACAATCCTGTGTCCGCCATATTTGTCGGCCATTTCAAAAGGAAGCGAGCACGTGATTCTCGGGGATTTATGGTACTGTCTTTTTGTCTTTCATTAGCAGTTAAAAACTTAAAATGACTGGGCTATTTGTTTACCGATATATCAGTTGAGGTTATGTATTTTGAACTGCTCTGGATAGCTCAGTTATGGTTTTAATTACTTGGAATTGTAAACTTTCATTCTGATTTCATTGAGTAAAACTCACGTAATATGGCAACTGTTGGTTTATTTTCATACGTTTTACATTTGCACTTCTTGATGGTTTTACAAATGGCAGTTCGGTACCAAACACAAATAGAACAATTGTTACCAAAGTCAGGTGTCCGTCGTTACGATGTCCAATTTTGAATATGGAAAAAAAAGTTGCCTGAAATTTGTTATTTCCTGCCACCTTAAAAAATATCACAGCATGAAAGAAACTTTAGCGCAACTAAGATCCCAAACTGCCTCTCCAGCACTCCCAGATCCAGTTTATTTATCGTTGGTTATTGCACTTGAAACGTAAGAATTCTAAAATTGAGTTTAAATTTATTTCTTAGGCCGGTATTCCTAAACAAAAAGTTAGGGTCTACATAAGCACTGTCATCTCAGGCGCCAGAAAAGCAACATCAGAGACCTTACTCGCTGAGCGTATTCCTAGACGTGTTTGCGCCGTGTCCCGAGATAGTATAAGGTAAGTCACGGCTTATTATTCGCCGGCCCGCGCGAGACTAGAAACAAATGAAGGCATGATGAGCGCTGACGATTTACCATGGCTATAACAAGAACACGTTAAACTTTGTACTTTTGAAACGTGTTATTTAGCATTTGAATTTGTTTACAAAATAATTACAGTAACAAAGAGATAAAAATCACGGATTATAACGGTCACATTAAAAATATTCAATAACTATTGCTTGTTAAAAGTTAAAACAGTAGGTACAGTAACCACGCGATCGCAGTGTTTCCGTTCATATTTTTATGCTGATTATGACCTGAAATGTTATAATTATTAGCATTTTATTCGGACACGTGGAATTATATTCAAAACATAATTCGCAATCACTCATAAAATATAACATATTATTACGCCGCAACTAAATACTAAAAACTAAGGTATTGTCACAGTAACAGTGGCACATAAATTAGGTCTCTCATCACCTATAACGCACTAAACCGACAATTTTTTTTCTTTTGTCACAGGCTATTACTTAATCATACTTCAAACAATGGCTCTATCATTTCATTGAACACATATCTCTAGCAAAGTGAAATTCAAGCTTCTGTCGAAACTTTGTTTGTATCCAGTAATTTCATTTTGAAACAGTCTCTAATAACCTGGGTGTCCAAGATACGTAAAGCTCACTTACCTTACCGGTATCTTTTGTTTTTGAAATATATGAAATAAAAAGGTGTTTTTGACAATTTTCGAAGGCTTCAGAATAACACTCATATAGCGCGCGAGCTGTTTTAAAATATGTTGCCTGTCAACTGTCAGCGTCTGAAATGTGCTTTTATTTTACAATATGTTGATAGTAAATATATCACAGATGTTTAGTTGTTTCTAAAAAACATGTTTTTTTTTGTGATGTGAAATGTTTACTAATTACGATTTTTTTGCATGATTAGGGCAATGTAGACAAATTAAAATGCCTATATTAATAATGTTTACACTGCGTTATTGTTATTTGATATCCATCAAAATGAAAAGCGAAGATGCATTAGTAAATTTTAATTGAGTATAACGTGTTGTCATGAGTGTTAAAAATTATCCCAGAAAATTAATTGTTTAAATGTGTCATTTTAATATCTAAAAAACACAAAATAAGAGATGTGCACCTGAACGTGATGTCAAATATTTATCGTTCAGGACACAATATTTCTTATTTTAATGTTAGCAAAAAAAAAGTAAACAAATTTCTCACAGAACGTAAAACATTCGAAAAAATAATTTTTATATATGTTTTGTATGTTATTTCCAGCGAAAACCAATTAGTTTGTACTCTTTACCAATAGTTGATTATAAACATCGTAACGGTCGAATATAATGTTATTTTAATGTGTAGAAACGATATTTCCTAAAATTAAAGTAATCGCACTACCACTAATAATATTCTGTGTAATATAAAAAAATAAAAACATCTTCGGATCAGCCAGGATTCGAACCCGAGAAATTTGCTTCCCGACCGAGCGCCTGGTCACCTGAGCAAACTGCGCTTTTTTCTTTTTATTAAAATGTCATACAATGGCAAGGCTATATCGCCCCGCCACTGCACCAAACATTCCCCCCTTTAAGTGAGTCTATGTCATATAATACCCAGTGACTTTTTTGCTTCGTGTAAGTGACGTAATTGGACGTTGGCGTGTGGCAGATAGACAAGACGAACTCAAACACCTAGTCCTGAACCCGAGGAAGTGACTGTAAATGTTACCTCCCCGGCCGGGAATCGAACCCGGGACCCTTGACCCAGCAGCCAGGAGCACTAACCACTGAGCCAAGCGGTCGGACACCCTGGTATCATCATAGCGCAAAAATTTTATACTAAAGCCTTCATTTAGCAAACTGCCTACAAAATATTTATTTTTTTATTTATTAATAGTTTTAAGTTTTTGAAAAGCTTGTAACTTATCACTTAACATTCTAGCCATCATAAAGTTTTATTTTAAGTACCATTTTCTTGTTTTTGCCGACTCTCGTATTGTTAAATACAATTTTCGGCAGGCAAGCGGTAATATACGGTTTACCCGATTGTTCAGGAATAATGTGCTACCATCTCGGGACTCAGAAGCGCAAGGGTTGTGTCCTATCCCGCAACCGTATTCTTAAACGTTCTTAAGAGGTATCGGATAATTCACGGATTATTATTTGCCATCCCGTGTTCGGTTATAAATAAATGAAGGCGACGCTGGGCAGTGCGTTTTTATAGAACAAGTATAAGTGACTTTCAACAGCTATTTAACAAAAATATGTTAATTTTTTACATTTAAAACATAATGTATTGCATTTTAAATTGTTTCAAACTAGAAGAAATCATAAATACAGTAATATAGATTAAAATATATGTCATATATCTTTCAAAATTGAGTATTAAAAATAAAGTTACAGTCTCTTGTGCAAAGTAAAAAAAAAATAAAGTTATTTTTTTTATAAATTGGTATCTACGTGGACGTCTTTTGCGCGTTCGATATCTACAAATGCGGAAGCTGTAAGTTCGAGAAAGCATGCACATCACTCATTACCCTAGCCCAGGGGGTGGACACAGAATAGGGCGGCTAGGGCCACTAATTTGAAGGGCATCATGCACCGACAACATTTCAAAGTAAACATTATGTGCAATATAAAGACAATGTTTGGTGGTTTATGATACTAGAGTGTCAAGCATTTATTGTGTATATTTTAGATTTTTATTTATAGTAATACACATTTCCAATTACAATAACTTTTCGGTTAAGTTGTCTACCATGAGACTCGCGACCTCGTGACTGCTCGTGATGGCTACGAATCGTTTTTGTGTTTGTGGAATAATTCTAATTAAATTTTATAATGGGGAAGATCAAGAGGTACCACTGTTCTACAATTAATTGTGATTCTGTTCATTCACGTGCAGAACGGGCGTACAAATGCCATACTTTCCCCAAAAATTTGAACAGGAGGTTAGATAACGTATTTTTGTTGCCAACCTGTAAACTAAAAGTTTTTGTTTCCGAAGTTGCCGGTGAATGATGCCCCTTTTTTAGTGGCTCGTTGCTTAAGGGTGTTGGACCCGTAAAAATTCAAAATTTTATATTTGTTCCAAACACTGTTCAACTTTTGCACATCAAATAACACGTAATTTCCTCAAATAAAAAAAATTTAGACCCCATAGTTTTTGCATAATCACCCATCAAAGTCTCAAAATAGCCATTGCGGTGTAGCCAAAATCAAAAAAAAGTAATAAATGAATAAATTCAAAATTACAGGAACTGATAGTTAGTGTATCAATGCATTTTACGACATGGTTGAGAAAAGTTAGTTTTGAAAATTTCAGTAGTAGCCAAAAGTCAAAGTTATGCAAACATTTACTAATTTTCATCAATTTTTTTAAAATACAAAAAGTTATCGCTTTGTGTTCACAAAAGTGTCTTGAAGTAGCTCACATCATTAAGAATCAATATGAATTATCTTGTTTCTGCAAGTTAATTATTTTTTATTATTTTGGCTACACCGCAACTGCCATTTTGTGACTTTGATAGGTTAAAATGCTAAAACTATGGGACCTAATTTTTTTATTTGGGGAAATGACATGTTATCTGATGTGTAAAAGTTGAACAGTATTTGGAACAAATATAAAATTTTGAATTTTTACGGGGCCAACGTCCTTAACATGGCCGTGTCCACTCTTGAATACTTTACTTCCTCTATGCCCTAGCCTCTAGACGCAAGTAACTAACTGGTGTTCTGTCTTTTCGCCGAAACTCACCTCTACGAGACATACGGTAACTGTAATTTTGACGATAAAGGTGAGCTGTATACATCTGCACCCTACAGACGATTCTGTAGCAAGATTTCAATGCTCGAAAAGCACCGCTAAAACACCCATTTTTGCCATTTTGGCCGCTTTACAATATGCTTTAATGATTACTGTTGAACCAGAAATTGGTATACACATGTATAGTAATCTTTGAATAACTTTCCTAAGCAGACATCACTCATGTACGTTGAGCAGTTTTCGAATAATCTGTAACGGACGAATCTCGGCGCAACTCTCGGAAGCCTGGGAAAACGGCTACCACAATGACGTGCACACGTATGCAGGACCTCGAAGGCTTTTCTTCTTTTTCTTTAAGTCTACTTTCCATTGTCCATTTGTGTATTTCTCAATTTCTCCTCCACATTACAAAATCGAACATACGGAGCTAATGTAATCAAACTTGATAAAAATATAGTGCAGTAGACAAAGTTGACTTATATGTACTTCGTTCATATTTTCACAAAGGCGGTCATTTAAAACGTTTTTTCTTCATGAGATAAACAAAACTAAATTTTTGAAGAGAGACGTTGTTTACATTAGCCTATCAAAATGCTGGTAATGTGAGTATCTTAAGTTTCCTTGATCACATGAATTATCTACACTAACCACGCATCTGGAAATCACCAAACTCGGTACATATGTTTGATATTAACGTATTTGTTATATATCATTTTTAGTTTTTAACTCAAGATGATTAAGAAAATTTTTTATTAGTACCTCATGGAGAAATTTATGATGAGGTAAGTTGAAAATGTCATTTCAATGATTACGTGAAATGGGTAATAGTTTAAAATTGACTTAATATTTTTTCTTCTTTTCATAAAATAGGCTATTTGGTCTTTAATTGTTTCAGCACTTGTTTTATTGCTTTACATTTTAAGAAATAACATTTTCTAGTTATTTTCTGGTTAATATTACTATCACTATAATTCACTTTGCAGAAAAATTTTAGGACATATTTTTGACATGTATTTCATAAGCTATAGCCTCATTAAAATAAAAAAATTATCCCGCATAACTTACAAGGAAATTGTGTATTAAATGTAATTTGGCGATTCAACGTTAATAATACTGAACATACTCTATTTCCCAAGATTTAATGTCATGATTAATTCATTTTCTCCTATAACATCTGCGCCGACTCTAAGAAAATGTAAAATTAAAAACTTAATTTCTTAAACTTTGGTTTCATTAGTTAAAATTGTTGTAGGGTCACTATGTTAGAAGATAGAATCACATGAAGAAGCAAAGAAATATTTTATAACATTTACATCTACATGATCAATGTTAAATTTTTTGGTTTATTTGCACCAAATTAAGGATAGTAGTCTTATTAGTTAAGCTTGTACTTTCTCGATATAGGCACATACCATTCGCAGATTAGTGTACAAGTGTGTTTACTTTAAAAATAAAACTGTAATTTTTAAATGTGATAACTTACCTTGAGATTTTCGTTACAAAATACCGAAAAAAAAACTGTTAAGAGCAGCATTTGTACGTCTGTTTAATGTCATATCGTCTCTATGCACACGTCACAGAACCAGCGAGCAGATTTTCTGTCGTACAAATGATTTTTTGAATTAGACTTTTACGAAAATGTAATTTATTTTCATATATTTAACTAAATTTTGAATTACAATGGCACGAGAATGGATATAATTTTACAAATTATTTATAGCACGCTAGCTGTTTTGGAAACATCCCGTTACAGATGTATAATTTTTTTTTTTTCGTAGGAGAATATATTGTGAACACATTTCATTATTTCTGAAACTTTTATTTAACATGACGTAACGCAGATTAAATACGTGTTGTTTAGGAAAAAATGTATAAACGACATTCGTTTTGTTTTACTTGTAAAAATTTTATTTCGGTTATTAATTTTAAAAATATTGGAATGTTTGTAAATAAAAACTTAGTCAGAACTTCTGAATGTTAGTTAAACGTGTCGTATCTTACAAAAATGTGTTTAAATCAACAGTATACAGGGTGACCAAGAATAAGTGTTACAAATTGATAGGGATGGTAGATGTGCATGTTTGGAACATATTTGATTAAGGAACCCATGTCCGGAAATGCATCCTTAAACCTGCAATGGTGCACCAAAGTAACAGGGGTAGGCAGGCAACCTGGCGACAACAAGCCAGTGAAAACATCTGTTGTGTTGTGTTATGTACTACCCGCTTTGACGCTCTGTGACTGTACGAGACACCGTGCATGTGTTACACTCGCTACGTTTA
>PNEQ01094877.1:8481-19498 GCA_003012365.1 Medauroidea extradentata
GGGGGGGGGGGTGAATGTTTATTGGCTGGCGTGGACAGTCAGGAGGGATTGTATCTATGTTTAGCGGCGTGTTTCTTACAACATAGCACTCACAAAAGAAATTTCAACACGGACGATTTTCCTTAAATATTCAATTTAAAAAAAGATTGTATATTACCATTGCTATGCCACGTCGCATATCGAACTGCATAGCTGAGATAAGGACACGTGGAGTAGTGGGAGAAGGAAGTTCTGGCAGGACGGAGCGGGGAGAAGTGAGGGGGAACATTTATGTCGGTGTTGCACAGGTGGCCTACGCACCCGACGCGGGCTTCAACTAAATTCCAGCTGAAGTTTCTAACGTTTTTAAACAGTTTTTTTGTTTCACAGCTGCATAATAAGTAGAACTTTGTTAATACAAACCCTGTTAAAACAAAGTTCTCATTAATACAAAGTATTTTTCTTATCCCTTGGAATGAGATGAGAAATTGAATATTGCCTTTGATGTTCCATAAAAATTTTCTTTACTCATTAAACAATGTAATACCAAGTTTACTTGTTAAAGGCAACCATTGGGGTGGTAATAATGTTTGTATTTTGGGTATAAACAACCTAAAAAAATTTTCATAGAATTTCTTGTATTTTTGTAAACCTGTTAATACAAACCTAATTATTACAAACTGCACAATTTTCGGTCCCCTCAGGTTTGTATTAAAGAGGTTTGACGTACAGTAGAGTCTCGTTATAGCGAAATGTTACGGTTCTGGGTTCAAACTTTGCTATAGCCGTGTCTTCGCTACAGCCTAATTTGGCCAATTCTGACCCCTAAACCCAAAAATTGCATTTAAACTGTCTTTAATCTTATTTAATTACAAAGTAGTACGTTATTTTAAGGAAATATAGGTTTATTTTAACAGGTAAGTATGCATTGGTTACAATGATACCCAACAAGTATGGGTGCAACTATTCGCTAAGTCAAAACGGGCCAAAATCTCCACCGCGTCATGTAAGTATGGCTATCTATCGCTGGACCACCTCAGCGGTGTCTCGCCCGTGCGGGCGTGCGGCAAGAGTACTCACGCCGGCAGTCAACATGATTACACTGCCGGCCGCTGCAGACTGATGTAATCATTTTGAAGAATGTAGTAATCTATTTATTTTAGCATGTATGCTCTGATGATAATTCTGTGTGCCCCTTCACACTGTAGCACACGTCGAATAATTTGTGCGCTTGCCCGAGACCGCTGGGAAGGTAATGATAGTGTTATTTGCCAGCAAAAAAAGACGACACCGACATTGGTAGTTGCTTTATTTTCGCGCACTAGTAGTGAACTGTGTTTAGTAGCGACACAAAGTTAAGTTCGAAGCCAATTAGTAGTAACAGAAGTGCGCGCACGTGTATCCATTGACTTTGAGCAAGGTCACAAGTTTGTGATTTTATTCCAGCTGTGTGCCGACAGAAAACATGTCTGACCTACGTGAGCGCTACCAAATCTAGATAGACAGTTCGTTGAAAAGCAATGCTAAAGCTAGACATGCTCGTTTTCACACACGACCCACCACCCATGATAATTTTTTTTTACTTTTATTTTTTTCTTCCCCTTCAGCTGTCCAAACAGACTCGTTCCAAGACAAAAAAAAACACGTGACTTACTCTTGTTCCCACGTTATTCCTGGCGGTGGGTATGATACTTTAACAATGCAACTGCCAGCCCACAAGGATTTATTGCTTCTCGCTCAAGGTTATGGGACGTGTAGTGTGTTAAATTATCATTTATAATTACGTGTACCATAAATATTGAAATTGCCATTAAACTAAAAGATAAAAAACACATACAGACGACTGCGTTAGCATGAAAGTGAATCAGAACAGCAAATGCACTGACACTGGACTTGGAGACTGGTAACGCCTATGCCTCCCCTCATCCGTCATCCTTGCTGCTTATCTCAAAAAGCTGAAGGTCTAACAAGTCAAATATGAGCTGTAGCAAGCTAAGCTGAGATAAGCGTGTGCGAGGGAAAGAGAGAGCACTATTGTGTATCCCAGACACATTTCTACAGCATGCGCTGCAATATTCTTAATGAAGAAACAGCATATCTCCGCAGTTATTCAGTCAGAACACGCAGTTCTTGTTCCAAATAGCCGTGTCGTCATCTGAGCTGAGCGGAAGCTTTTTGGGGGCGCCTGACAGTGCGTCTGCATCAGAGTCTTCATCTCTTATCTCTGCCCCCCCCCCCGAATAACTGCCCCATTTTATCGCTGTTCCTTCGCATTTCCGAAAATTACGGGCCTCTAATTATAGCTGAATTCTAATGAACATACAGTATTTTTAATAATCTTTCCTGCTCGCGATGTTAACTTTTTCCATTTTATTCCTTCATAATTATTTTTAAAAAAATTTTTTTGGCGGGCATTTACAATACTGTTATAGTTGCGTTTTTGTAGTAGCCGATGTCATACTTGCGGGGCTCGACTGTACGTATATCAAAATTCAAAATCGTAATCAATAATTAAAATTAGAAACGTAAGCTGTATGTGAAACTAAATAGTACGATTGAAAGCACAATGATTAACTATGGAAACGTAGCCAATGGTCACCTAGGTTGAAAAGGGGTGGGGGAAATAAAGGATGCAGTAATATTTTTAGAACAACGCGCACTTAGTTTGGGGAGGAAAGTGAGGTGTCCAGACAGAAGCACGACTCACGTGACAGTACTAGCGGGCCGGCTCGGTGGGGGGAGAGGTGGCAGCGAAAGGGTCGCATCTGGCAAATAAATACCTACTCACTTCACAAGGTCACGTACATCGCCGCAAGCCTGCTTTACATGGTCACGAATCTTGCTGCAAGCCTGCTTCACGTGGTCACGAATCTCACTGCAAGCCTGCTTCACGTGGTCACGAATCTCACTGCAAGCCTGCTTCACTCGACTCAACATACATGTTTCTACTCATAAAATTCACATTTTTCATGGACATTTTTTGCAATTTTTTGACGGTTCCTCAAAACGCCTTCACTATAACCGTGTTTTCGCTATTTCCATGTTCGCTATGACGGGATTCTACTGTACTAATTTATGATAACTGCATTATGTTATTGTTTAATGTACGCATAATTATTTTAAATGAACGTTTTACTGCGATCTATTTCACTTTTCTTAGCTTTGATACATTTTTTAAATATTAATTTTTCCACAATTCCTGGAAATTATGTCGTTAGATCGCAAATGTCAGATCCGATGTCGTTAGATCGGGGGTTTACTGTATACATAACACATATCCTGTACTTACCATCAAGTGTACTAATCTTAATATTTTTTTTATTTTCCCCCTTATTCCAATTAGACATGTTAAGTTCCAAAATAATTTTTGGTTGTTTATCATTATTTTTTTTCTTTTATTATTTATTGTTGACTAATTCCTTGTGGGATCTTTCATGTTCTGTTGTTTTGGTTTATGGATGTGTTGACTATAGCCAACTAGGCTTTTTTTCTCTTTTTTCTTATTTCGTTGTTTGTTTTTCTTAGTCTCTTTCTAAGATTTCTGAAACTACGTAATATTGCAATGGCGTATGTCCACAATAATAAAGATTGTCATTCTGTCCCATTGCAAGAAACATTCAAAGACAATAAAAAGCACATTATGACAGAACAGAAAAACACGTTTTATCTCAGTTACCATGCTGTCCACAGCCGCATTGTTTGACCGGTTAGTACACACCATGATTATAGATGTTCATTTGCTGCCGTCAAGTCACGAAGACAGATCTAGGCACGCTATTGTTACGCAATGGTTCCTGTACATGCAAAAATAGTATGTTACTTGCCACTCACTGTTGTGACAGTTAAACAAGAACTTAGAGCAAAAAAAAATGCACTTAAACAAAAAAAATATTTTGAAGGGGTTGAAATAGGGTATTTTGGCAACTACGACAACAACGCAACTAAGACAAATTTCTCAAAACTGTGACTTATAATAATGGATGCTAGACAGTACATATAAACTTTTTATCAGATGAGTTGCGTTGCATCCACAAGCACTATGTTGGGTGCAAGACTACTACTGCTTCAGCAGTGTAGACCAATCCTCCTCATTTGCAGCACCATGGCTAATACTACAGTAACTCACATTGTCACATAGCGCAAAAATTCCACATAACGTCCGTGGTTCACATTCCCAGCTCAACAAGCAGAAGCATTATACTAACATATTTACTTCATGTCTAAACAAGAAAATTCGAATTTATGGTAAAACAGAATTGAAAATTTAATTTCTGAGCACTTCATTTATACAGCAAAAGGATGTAAACTATTGCAATAATTTCTGAAACACTAAACCAATATAAAAAAGAATCTAATCAAGAGGATGGCACAAGAAACTTCACAAAAACTTACAGATACATGAGCTCTGCCTGCCGCCTGAACAACTCGTTCTTCTCATTAACCAACTCAAACAACTGCAGAACAAGGTCTTCAACATCTGGGGTGAAGCTAGAATCTGTAAAATAAATTTGCACAACACATTACAATGTATTTTAGCAACAGAACCACAATATTTAAAATAAACAAAAATATCTACTCATTTAAAATTACAAAATCTGTCCAACTTAAATTATAGTAAAGTTAAACTCATTCAACCGCTCTTACAAACCAAAAATTAATTCTAAACAAAGCACAGTAAGTGCTCGATTTATGTCATACTGTGACATGCACTCGCACGTAGCACTTACTTGGCCTATTATCATATAGTAATTTCAATTTGTTTTTGTCTTAATTAATATTTTTTAATTGTGTATAACAATTTAAGTAGGCCAACCTAACCAGGTATAAGGATGTATACGGCAGGATCCAACATATTAATTGTGGATGCGAGTAGAGAAATTAACATTAACATTTTATTCAAAATTTAAAATTTAACTGTTAAGGCAAGAAAAAAGTATTAAATTTTACGTGTCAATTTTGTCTTGAGTCATATCGTGTTTGGACTCATTATAAAGCTAATTTAATTTCAAGCAACTATTATAAGTAACTTTTTCTTATATTTTGCCTTGTTTGGATATTTTAAAATCTCAAGTATCCCTCTTAGCTTGCTTCTCCTGGAATGGGATTTATTTGGCAGGCAGGTCAAAGTTCACTTTCTTGGAAGCACAAACGTGCTGGGTTTTAAAATTTCAAGTAAGCTCTGAACTAGCCTGTGCTGGGATGGAATTATCTGGCAGGCAGGTCAGAGTTCACCCGCTTGGAGGCACGTACAGAGATGTGCTGGAATGTGGGGAGCTCTGCAGGGTGTTTCTCGATCGACATGGGTGGTAGTGCTGTCTGCAAAAGAACTCCGAAAAGGTGGTGATCCGCGGCAGATTGATGATGCTGCACATCCCTAATTAATAACTTAATGAATGTTTAGCTGGTATGTTGAAAACAAAACGCTTTGCAAATTTATCAGTAACCATGTTACATACTTTTCTTCCATAGTGAATGTCAATTGACCAGTTTTTTTAACAAGATAGATCCTGATGTATCCCTCCGCCTCTTGGCTGAGTAAGTCAGAGTGTTCGCCCGGGAGGGGTTAGTTGTGATCCATCGGAGCTCGTGACCGGTCGCAGAGAGATGGCCGGCTGAGAGCTTTGATTAGTTGGGGTGTCATGGCGGGAGGAAGAGGACATGTTAAGAGATGGTAGAGGGGCTGTGCAGCCTAGAGGGCGAACTCGCGAGTAAAGTGGGCGGTATTGCCGGCGATGTTCTTTTTCATTTTATGTTTTTGACTAGTTAGTATATCCAAGTAGGTAGATGCACTAAATAGTTGCACAAGTGGATATTACAGTTTTTTTACTACACCGTAGGGAATTTAGCAATGTGTATCTGTAGTTTTTTCGTTGCTGGTTGAGCAAACCCAGGCATATCACAACTGTCGAAAGACTTGGATGAACACTCTAGACTACGTCAATTCAAGCACTGATATCACCTATTAATGTTTACGTTTTTAAGCTGAAAAGGTTACTGGAAAGAATTTAAGTGGTTTAGCAACGATTGTTCTATGTACAACAGGTGAACCATTAACAATAAAAAAAAAAACTTTTTTCTTTATATGTTTACTTAATGTCTTCTCTCTATGCGAACACCGTTCGAAATACTTCAGGCTATCCGGGCATGTAAAACCAAAGAGAAATACTTTTAATTTCTAGAGGACTAGTCAGAGTGTGTCGCTTGCCATAATCAGCTGCTGTCAATAGAAAGTAGCTGCAAGGAATAAGGAGGAGTGGCAGTAACTACCAAAACCAACAAACACATAGGAACAGCACCCCTTACAATACCATGTAACATTGTTTGGGATTAACACTGTTAATGTTTGAGTACCCATGTTTCAGTTTAAATAGTAGCCAATTGGGAATAATGTTGTTTACACGTTCCCTACATTTCTTTGGTTCTCTTTGGTTTAACCAAAACAGCATACATAAAATCTAGGACTGTAAAGAACTTAACTAACATTTTATTTGTTCTGGATAGTTAGTGTAAGATACACGTGTTTTGACACACTATTTCAGGCTTGCAGTTTTAACAGATTTTATCCGTTTTAACGGATTTTATCTGTTTTAACGGATATTTAAAGGTTAAAACGGACAGACGGATTATGTTAGATATTCACGGATATTTCTAACATCTGTGTTTGTTAACAATTGACACAAAAATTAGCGACGCACATGAATGGATTAACGAGATTCTCTAATCTTTTTGTGCTTATTTTAAACCTACAAATCTTTTCCTTTATTTTTGCAGAAAAGGTCATGCTATATACAAGCAAATATACGTAAATTTGTGTTTTATTTTATGCCAAAATAAATAAAAAAGGAAAATTTTTAAAACCCCTCATAATGGCTGCACCCCATATTTTGTACCAAAAATTTTTGTGAAAACATGCGGCGATTATGTTAATAAATACGTGTATTTACATTTTATGTGCGGTGCCATGATACAAGCAAACTACGTCTCATTCGAGGCCATAATTAAACTTATGCAGAATGCAGATATATTAATTTTTCAACAATAAGTAGTCAGTTGAACATGTTCACACTCATTCTACAAATTTTTCCAAATAGGAAAACGGGTGGAAAGTTTCACTGCTACTTTACCGAAGCAGGTTAGAAAATAGTTCAGTTTGTAAAAAACATTAACAGTAAATGGTTTCCTGTATTATAACATCTCAATTTTTCACAATACTATAATAATTTACTATACATATTAATTTCACTATCAAAATTCTACAGCAAGAATCTTCTAAAAAATTTCGGAAAAGTACGTAGACGTAAGTTTGAATTATTACAGGATTTTACAGGATTTTTAATGCTAATTACAGGATTTTAGAAATGAACTTGGTGGCATCCCTGCACCCCTGCACTATTTTATCATACAATATAACAGATGCTGCAAAAACAGGAGAGAATGGCTTTAGTGTAGTTTTCTGCAACAAAATATTAAAAAATGTTGCAGTGTATTTTATTAGTACCGTATATACTCGTGTATAGTGCGCCCTCATATATATAGTGCATACCACAATTTTTGCAACAAGTTACAGGGAAAAACATTTTTAGTGCCTTGCTAGTATGTAAAAAAAACACGTGAGGAGGAGCCGAGCGAGCTAGTGAAACAGCACGAGGGACGCTACGATGGAATAGTCAAGAAAGGAAGGGGAAGAAAGGAAATGTGACTGGCAACATATAAAAGAGAGAGGAAAAATAACATTCACACTGGTTAAGAGTGTGAAGGCAGAGAGGGTGTAGGCGAACCAGGAAGAGTGGGGTGGCTTGTCTCTCTGCCAAGGTCGCTTGCTGCCTGCCAGCCCTCGCATCACGATTGTGTACCTGAACAACATTTCCTCTCTCTTGCTCTGCTGTGCCAGCAGCTTCCAGCATGTCCCCCCTCCTCCCCCACGCCACTGAGATACCTTCCCCCCTAAGATAACATGCTATCTAGTCCAGGAAAGATACGAGAAAAACAAATTTATAAATTTCAAGCAGAGGTTCTCTTACATCAAAATTTGCAGAAAAATTTGTAGAATAACATATCCTAAATCCACCCAAATCCAACTTTCGGTTTTAAATTTTTTTCCGGAATTTGTCCCAGAAAAATGCGGAAAAAATCAGTAAGTCGAAAACGGTGCATCTCACGACAAAACTTGTAGAGACAAAAATTAAAGAGCACAAAATTTACCATAACATATCCAAAATTCATGAAAATCTGCTTATAACTTCTTTTTCTGTTTCTGGAATTTGTCCCTGGAAAAATATTAAATAATGAAATAAATAAACTTTACAGCAAAATATTTAAGGTCAACAGATAAAGTCCTTAGAATTGTCCGTAATACATTCTAATTTCATACTAATTCGCATAAAATCCACTACGTGTTTTCAGAATTTGTCCGAAAAGGCCACAATTAGAGGAGGTGATTTATCACGGGAAATATTGACTGTTTGCTAAACTTCAATGTAATGTATTAATTTCTGATGCTTTTATTTCGTTACTGGCAAGTCACTATTTGACTGGGCCAATGATAACTCTGGTACACTACGACTGGACGTCTATGATTCGTCTGTAAACAACTAGACTGTGCTACATAACTGCCAGCCAATAATATACGATGCAGAATACGCTGGGAGAAAACATTCTTGCGGTTATCCATTATCTCTAGCTATAGTTAGGGGCCGGTAGTTTTCTCGAAAAGATTTTTGAAGCCCTTTGTTTCAGTGTCTTACGTACACACCTGCATCTCTGCTCTGTGGTCTGTGATTGGATGCCTTAACATACAACGTCTGGAGGTTAAAACCGCAAATCATAGATGTGTTGTGTCACAGTTATCTATGTACTGATTGACACAGTCAAATGAATAATAACTCTGAACAAAAACACACTGCCAATAATCATGAAGTTGAGCTGCAGGTGTACATGTAAGACATTGAAACAAAGAGGGGCAAAAATATTCTCGCGAAAACTACCGGGCCCTAGCCATAGTACAACAAAATCAAAACCGCACATTGTATGCCAAAAGCTATGGAGAACAAAATTAAAATTTTAAAAAAATGTATAGTATTGCATTAAAAATTTACTTTTTTACACTTAAAAGTAATGAACTTTTCATTATATTGGGTTTGCCAGAGGGAACTAAATTTTTAAACTGTAATAAGCCGAAAACAATTCAACGCACGTAAAAATATGTCGCACTATAACTAAAGAGCAGAAAGTTTTACCAAATAAAAAATAAAACTTACAAAAATCCACTAAAATATTGATTTTTTCGTCTTCAGGACTCATTATTGCATCCTCTGTTGTGGAATTTAACCAAAATATCACTTACACTTTCATGGAGAATAACCACATTCTTAGACCCACATTTTTTAAAAAAACTACACTGAACCACGAAAATACTCAGAAATTCTAATCATAAATAGCTTTAAGGAAGGCCAGAATAATGTTATTTAATAACAACTTAACTCACTAACAACAGGGTACCATAGAAGGATACTGCAATCAACCTAGTAGTACACAGTAACACAATACCCACTAAAACCTCTGAGAACAGTTCCATATTACATGAGGAGAAAGCTTGTGAAGTGACTGAAGGCCTCTTTACCACTATATTGTGATACACAGAACAATTTGTGGGTTTTAATTTAAGGTACCGTATAAAAAGCATTCAGAAAATAAAAGTAGCAAAAATATGAATGATTTCATTATTGAAAGAGAGTATAGTAAAATTACAGTTGTTTTTATTATGCAGCTAAATATCACATTGTATTTTGATGCGTTGTATATTTCAATACAGCATTTGCAATTATTTCTGGCTTCAACACTTTCCAAAACAAATCCATAGGTATAGCTGCCCTCATTTACAATGTTCTAGCAAGGTTATCTGACATTACTCCATCACTTTCTGTACAAGAACATTCCATCTTTTGTTCCTGTACAATAAACGTTCACAGATGATTTTAACCAACACCATTGATTTTTACCTTCTGTTTGAGCAGAGCAGCATATTCTTCACAGTGTTAGTAGCCCATTCATAGCTCGAACTCATTTTCGACAAAAAAAGCGACATTCTCCCCTTTTCTTCCAGTTGTCTTAATTTTTTTTTCTTTCTTCCACTCTCTCTTCTCCCAGTTCCCCAGAATGACATTGTTTCATGAGTTCATTAAATTAGAGAGCTTGACTGTATATACTGTGGCGGTACTCACTGCCCATCACGTTTGTGTCACAAAATATATATAATGCCCCACTCGGCCCCACCTCGCGGTGAGCTACCGAATGTGATTGGGACACACACACACAGCTCCACGTAGCTCACGACTGAACACCAGTCGGTATGAAACACACACTAATTTCTCAGGGAAAATAGTGGGTTCGAACCCTGAATGAATGAAGAGATGCGTGCTACGGAACAGAAACTTGATTTTAATAAGCCTTTTTGCACACGGTAGATAGCGTGGCAGTCAGTAAATCGGCAAAGAAAAACAACCTGGATGCCGTTTTGTCAGGCCGGCATCTTAAAGAGTTCCCAACATGTATGAGATTTACGTTGTTGCGCGAAAAGCCATCTCACAGGAACATGAGTCGAATGATAATGGTGCTGCGGCAAACCGAAGTTACGGTCTCGTAAACTATGCAATAACAGCAACTCGCCTCCTCTTCATCGTGTCTGTCGTTGCTACAGTACACGGGACTCCACGAAAAAAAAAATATATAAAAAAAAAGAGAAAAAAAGAAAAGCTTAAGTCATTGCGATTACTCAATTACCGACGCGGAGGCAGCTTCGCCTCGGACGCCAAGTCCAACGACCACCATAATTTCGCATCACTCTTTCAGCTCCCGAAAACACGTCCGCTTAGCACAAGAGACACTCAACAACTGGGGCGAGGAAAAGGACGCCACAATGACAAGCCACCAAGATGGCGAGCGGAAACCCCTCCTCTACTGTCTGCTAGGAACTCTTTTAAATGACCATGGTTAATTCGGGCCAAAACATACCTTATAAAATATACAAAAGAGAACTGAT
>PNEQ01094879.1:0-17419 GCA_003012365.1 Medauroidea extradentata
GTTCTCCTTCTCTGACCTGAAAACCCGCGCTGCTGTTGGTCACTCGCACCCCATGCTGCGACACTTCACGCGCCCGAAATCGCTAGCTACCTCCTCACACATCATGTTTGCCTGGTACCAGTTAACGCGGCACGACACTCTTTCAGGCATCTTTTAAGAAAAGGAGGGATTTTTTGAAGCGAAGGGGGGCAGCCAATCAACAAACACTGTACTTCAGAGGAGGTGGGCACAGTAGGTTCGTGGAGGGAGTAAGGGGAAGCGTAGGGGAAACGTTCTGTGAAGAGACGAATTCGTAGAAGTGTCCGTCTCCCACATCTCGATATACACAAGATGGCGGCCGTGGTGGTCTCGTCGACGTTGTAAGATAGTGATCACCGCGATCACGGCAGCGAAAGTTTGATGTCTACATAGTTACCGTGCATACATCTATGACAAGGTGTTTAACTCTGTTTGTTTACTTTTAACGCAGCGTCTTATATTTGCATAACATTTTGCTGCGGGTAAGTTAATAATTCTTATTTTCGTTAAGTAAAGAAACGAAAAATATTGTGAATCCTTACCGATGTCACAAAAAGGAGGAACACGAATTAAAAAGGCCAAAACTTGGGGAAACATCATTTTCAGCTTTTTGGGTAGCCTGCAATTTCGAATTTAATGTGACGAAAGTGCGGATACAAGGTATTCGTTGGGATCAAATTACGGCGGTTCACACTAGAATTTTATGTATCGCTAATATTAAGACCTTGGTAAATCCCAAGGTTAGCTACTTATCGTGTACCGGCCAAACTATTGATTTTAGATACGAAAAATGTGTCTATAATAGTGACGTTCTAAGTAGTCCTACGTAAAAAAAAATTTTTGTTAGGGTAAGTTTTTTAGGTTAGGTTGTTAGGTTAATGTACATTAGTTTAGGTAACCTAACTTTAACTAAACCAATGCAAGGTTAGGTCAGGTTACCTAACTTAACGTAAGCTAATCTAATTTTAACTAACTTAATCTAGCCTAAACTAACTTATAATGTAAACTAACTTAGCCCAACAAAAAAAAAATTACATATGACTACTTAGAATGTCACCAGAAACATTTATCATCAGTAAACTGTATGTCTAAAATCAATAGTTTTGACTGGTACACGATAGCTAAACTTGATATTTACCTTCTAGGAATGTTTCCAAAAATAAAACACACAGGAAGTTTCACTGTTATTTTACCAAAATTAGTTTGAAAAATGATCAGTCATTAGCATTACATTGTTTCCTACACACAAAGATTTAATTATTCGTAGTATTGTAATAATTTACTACATATTAATTTAGCTTTAAAATTTCTGTCGCTCAATTCTTCCAAAAATATTACAGAAAATTATTTATTTTTGTTTTTATACATGTAGAGAAGAAGTAAACTGGATAATCAGTGCCATCTGTAATAAGCGCTTTACAAAAACAATTTTGTGATTATTCACAAACATAACAAAAGAAGAAAACTGAGAAGAAAGAGCAGTATATTGCTGTAAGAACAGCTACAAAGTAACAAAAACATATGTTTTAGGAATGTTTAAGGTTGTCAAGTAAAAACTGCTAACTTTTTGTGCTTATATTAATAAAGCAAAGTGCATTCCTATATCTCCTTGTAAATACAAGAGTATGCACTGGCAGTGTATACCAAAATTTTAAGAAACACTATTCTAAAAATATTCGAAAGTTATTCGAAAAAATTAATATTCGTTCGAAAACTATTCAAAACCCTAAAACCACTATTCGCACACCCCTACTACAAAGACAAGTGTATTAGCTGCCGCAAGCACCACATGCATGGGCTACAAGTGGATAAATTTGCGTAACTTGTATATGCAGTTGTTTCAGTGTTTCCATTATTAACCTTTTTAAATTATAACGTCACACGTAAGACGGTCTTTTAAAGAGTAAGACCATAATAATTTCAAATTATTATTGACCCTTAAATACGCCGGGGAATCGCTAAGTAAACTAGATAGGTAGCAACGAATATGAACAGAATCGAGCAAAACAGCAAATTCACTAAATGCTGTACCGACCCAAAAACTTAATTTAAATGCAGCATAATTTAATTGTTAGACTTAATTTTCGGAATTGCAACATATGACAGACAAAATATAAAAGCTTTATTGCAGTTACTTTATATGTTTTAGCCATCTATGTTTTTCATTTTATTTATTTGGTAGTCCCTGACGCATTTAGAGGTCAAAAATATTTTGATATTATTGCTTTCTTTCTATACATTTTAAAGTATCGATTTATATCTGACGGGTTACTGTAAATATTTAATTAAAGTGTTAGTTGTAACTTTTTATACTTGAACACTTCCATAATTATTGTTAACATACAATAACATTTATTATTTTAATACAGTTAAAAAAGACAACTACTTTTTTCCTATAAAACCTGTTAATATTTAAAACAAAATTATTGATATTTGTAAACTTAATCATATTTTAATAAACAAATTTTATAAAATAAAATAAACAAAATAATACGGATAAGGTATGCCAACAAAATTCACAATATAAAATATTCTGAAATTTCTGTGTGCAATTATAATTGATGATTTAATATTTGTTATGATTGCAACACGCACTAAACACTTAGTTATAAGAAACGACTATACTGAATTACAGACACCACGAGCATATCGAGGGTTTAGCAGTAAAACTACCCAAGTCTTTTTTCTCCGAAATTGTGATATTGCAGCCAAGTACTGCGAATATCACTCACCATGTGTGGTAATATTACCCAGGTCTTGATACCTTTTCTCTCATAGAAGTCCTCTTATTTCAGTTTTGTAGAATGGTTTGGTTAATTTTGGCTAAGGGTTTTCCGAAGTTACTGAAAATGGACTTGGGTAGTTTTACTTCTAAACCCTCGATATGCGCAGAATTAAGCCCTAGTTACCACATCATTGCATGACCATCGGATTTAAAAACATGTTGAATTAAAAATACAAAGACGATGATCTATCTCTATGTGTAACCAAATTGAACGGCGTCGTAATGCAGCCCATAACATGCAATGTCCTATATCAATGTTTTTTTTAATTGTCGTTCCCACCACACCTGCTAAAGTACGCAATTCCCTATCTTCGCCTGCAATTATATAACGTCTTTGTACACAGCGAGGGAAAAGCATTTATATCCCGTGCAACCGAGGAGAAGGGAGGAAATCTACATGTCTATGAAATTCACACACAAATTCGGGAAAGAGCTCATAACTTTTATACAGCTGAGATGTGACTAATATATCTAAGCTCCCTCCCGATTAAAAAAGCTTTCAATTAAAAAAGAAGCATTGGAATCCTTCAATACATTCGGGAGCTACAATGCCACACAGCAGACAGACACAGACCCACACACAGAGCCGTTAAACTTATAACACCCTTTATTTTTGCCAGGGGTTAAAAAAATAAACAACATATCTGTAGTTTCCACATGTCGTTATTTAATAGCATGATCATGATTATTTGACAGGAAAATTCATATCAGCGTTCATTTAACTTGAAAGTTTTACATTAAAATTCCATATTAATATAACCAAACTATAAATTATATATTTTAAAGGGTACAATTACTTTACCCTACATGTATACACATTGATATCGAAACATTATTTCATCGCACTTAATGTAATACATTTTGTAATAAATACATTTGTAATAGAAAATTATGATGATGAACAAGAAATATAAGTACAGTATGTGCAATATTATTACTTATCAAACATAGAATGTTTCATAACATGATCCTCCCCCATTATTTTTTTAAGTTACCACTACGAAAAAAAAAAAAACGCCAGCATTCATTACTTACAGTGCCATGTACACTAACACATAACACACGTCTTTTAAGTCAGAGGTTTTTAGTTGTTTTATCTACTGTAATTACTAAATGAAATGGAAGTAAAAGTATACTACAATTTTTAAATAGTTATTTCTCAAAAGTTTTTAATAATCAATTGTTGTAGCAATTAATGGAATATATGTTTATCGCCAACGCAGTGTCATATAGTTTTTCGGATACAATTTTTCACTTGTTTGCAGTAGGTTTTAAATTATATTTCTTGGGGTCTTCGGGTGAATAACATTTCTGATATTAGACTGAGCGAATCTTGAAGATTTTAGAAAACTAATAGTATCAACAAAATTATTTTGTTCTAGAAACATAACGAAACTGCTGCAGGTACGTTAATGAATGATTTTTTGGTTAAAACAATCACTATATTTAATACAATACCTTATATTTTGGCAATTAATATTAATGGCATTGCTAAATAATGTAACATCCTATTTTATAAGAGAAAATATATGTTAATTTATAATCGAATTTTCTGTGCCACCAGTCCCCGGTACGGATTACCTGATTTCAGTTCCCGACCATGAAGCATGTCTGATATATTATTTACCATAGTTTGTGGCTGGAGTAAACTAACTGAATCAGTTTGAAACCGATGGAAAATCAGCGAATATTTACATACTCATATTTAAAATATTTATACAATAAATCGGAAGTAGTGAATATTCACTGATTTGCCAATAATTTTCCGTTGATAAGTTCAAACGACTTTTTCCGGAACCTGTTAAACCACAGGAAAATGCGTGAATATTCACTAATTGTGATTGAGGGAGTGCTGCCTCGCGCCAAATATTTTTGCGAAAAATAGGTGGCGATACGGACACTTATTCAGATGTTTCGTAATAAACGATATCCCAAGGACAAGTGAGTACACTTATAATATACAATCTTGTTCTCAAAGTTCTACACTGTAAACAGAACAACTTAAAATTCAATGATTATAATGTTGGTTTTTTTTACTAATTTCTTACGTAGTTGATTCAGCATATTTAATCAGTAATAAACCCCTGGCAATATACAAATATTTTCTAATTCACTTTTGTAATGTTTGCGCTATAAATTCGTGTCATTATTTGGTGACGGACTCTAATGCTCTGTGTGAACCTAACGAATAAACTTAAACACAATCCATATATAACAGCTATCAAACTTATAAACAAACTTCCCCACAGTTACAAGATATACTGAAAAAAAAAGATGATTTGTTTTGTTTTAAATTGCGCTTAGAATTTTTCTCATAGAGAAAGGTTTTGTATAGTATTGAAGAATATTGTTAAGTTATTTGTATTTATAATTTACAAGTGATCATTACATGTATGTATGATTATAGTACGTTGCTATATGTGTTGTTCATTGTTTTGTTATACTATTATCATATACTTTGTTTCATGATTGTAATTGTAATTTTTATGTATAACTTGTTGACTTCCAACAATTTGTTGTGCCATTGGATTGTTATATATGTATCATACATTATTTGTCTCATTATGTAGCCATCAAATTTGTTTTTTTATGTTTGTAACTTTCTGTGTATTATGTGACAACTCCGACACATTTGTTGTGTAACTAGGAGGCTAATTAATTGAAATTGATATTGTAACAATCTGCGAGTTCGTTGGCCACTAACATTTATGTGATATCACAGTTACGTGTGTAAACACCTAGCAGGAGACAGATCAATCTGAACCGACCTTGTCGATTTGACCGGCTAGTTTTTACGACGCAAGAGCTTTTTGGGCACTTCAAATTTCCAGCTACTAATATATATTGACCTTATTTTTACATCTGTATATTCTCCACAGCTACGTTTTGAACATTTCACGTCATTAGAAACACTTACGTACCTTGTGATCCAGCAATCCACTTGTATTAGTTCGAAACATTTACGGCGCAGTATGTAAACATGACGTTTCACCACCATAGAAGTGATGTTAACTAAGCAGACACACAGGTATAGAGAATCCAACTAACTTCGCGCTACACTAGCGCACTCAAGTGAACGGCGCCGTACATCAAGAAATTGTTCTTCGTTCTAGTGTAATTATTTTTCTTGTAAATATCTAAAATTTATAAACTCAGATAATTTGTAATTAATTTTCTACGCATGGAGTTGTATAAAGTTTGTATTTAGTTTTCATTATGTATTTTCAGGCTTATTGGTGATACATTTTTATTGTAATTTTTATTTGTTACTGTTGCTCTGCCATGTTGGGCGGACAAATTTCTGGGTTTATATTCATTCTTGTTTTTTTATTTAAACCCCAGAGAGTCTTGTATGTGCGTTCAGTCGGCTTCCAGTGAAATATAAGTGTAACTCTTGTCTTTCGTTATAGTTAATGTGGAATGGGTTGTTATTCTGCAGGACTTGTAATTGATTAATTCTTGGTGCCTGTTTAGTTATTTGTTATTTTTCCTTAGTTTTAGTCCTGTAGCATAATGGCTCTAGTCCTAGTGTCTCGTTCGTGTTTTTTCTGTTTGTAGTTTTTCTCTTTTGATCAGTAATTCAGGTTAACTTTCGCGTTCCGGTTTTTCAATGTTTACTAACTTCTGGTAACTTCTATATTTTCAGTATTCAGAGAGAGAGAGAGAGAGAGAGAGAGAGAGAGAGAGAGAGAGAGAGAGACAGGCAGACATTTAAATAGTTTTAGTTTTGTTCCCATTTGTTTTTTAATAATTACTGGCGTGTAATTTTCAAGGTTAGACCTTTGCAGAGAAACTAAATTTATAGCAGATAATTTATAATATTTGGATTGAGTAATTTTCATGCACTGCATGTATTCTTGCCAAAAACAGTAAAGAAGTGGATAGTGCTGTTGTTGCTAGTTTTCTCATTTAACAATTAATTGCGAAGCAACTGAAACCCTTTTCTGTGGGAGAGTTTGTTAAGAAATGTTTGACTGAAGCTGCAAGTATACTCTGCCCTGAGAAGAAATCGCTTTTTGAAAAAGTAAATTTATCTCGTCGCACTGTGAGTGATCTCGAATACAAACGATTGCTTCAAATATTTTAGATAAGCTAAGAGACGTGGTTATTACTTTTGAAGCTTGCTCCTTAGCTATTGACGAGAGTATGAATGCTACAAATAGAGCCCAATTAGATGTTTTCATTAGGGACGAGACACAAAATTTCAATATAATTGAAGAATTGGCATCCCTAGAACTTATGAATGGCTCTCGAGCTGGCGAAGATATACTGCGTTTTGTTAAGAACGCAATGAAATAATTAACTTCGAACTTTGAAAAATTGAGTGCAATCACAACAGACGCAGCGCCATCAATTATTGGGTGAAATAAAGGGCTTATTTTTTTTTGTCCAGAATGAAATGAAACAGCGCAACCTTGACAATTCCATGCTTGTAACGTGCCATTGTACAATTAATCAGGAAAATCTGTGTGCAAAATCTGTTCGTGTGACTGAAGTTATGTCATTAATTGTATCTGCTATCAACTTCATTAAGGGTAGGGCTCTATACAATCGCCTAAATGACATTGAATCTGAGTATAGAGACATATATTGTTGTGAAGTGCACTGGCTCAGTAGGGCAGCAATGTTGAAACATTTGTATGCATTAAAAGACGAAATTAAATTGTTCATGAAAATCAAAGGAAAGCCTGTTAGCGAATTAAGTGATGGGAAATTCTTAAATATTTTTCTTTTCTTGTGGACATTACCCAGTGTCTATCAGACTTCAGTGTTAAACTACAATCGCCAGGCCAGCTAGTGAGTACCCTTTCCACGCACATCAACAGTTTTGACAATAAACTGCGATTGTGGATGGCGCAGCTGGAGACAGAAAATACTTGTCATTTTCCATTCCTCTCAGACGCGAAGCCTAGCATTGGCGATTATTCAGCATACGCCGAAGAAGTGTCATCTTTAAAACAGGCATTTTGTGACCGATTCTGTGATTTCAAAGCTCATGAAATTAATTTCAATTTTTTTTTCGACTCAATTTGCAGTGGATGTTGTCTTAGCACCGGAAAAATGTCAGATGGAGCTGATAGAATAGCAAAGTAACAGTGAACTCCAAGCAAAGAAAAACAGTCAGCCACTGTTAGAATTTAATAACATCTGTGTTGAAACAGGTTTCTCTTTCTTGAGATCGCATGAGTATAGGATGGCAGCGGTGTTTGTCAGTACTTATTCCTGCTATCAGTTGTTTTAAAAAATGAAATATGCCAAGCACAAATACATGTCTAGACTAACGGACAAAACTTTACAAACCAGATTCGGATGGCTCCTTCGAGTATTGAAGCAGGCATACTGGGACTTATAGCAAACATGCAACATCACCCTTCTCACCGATTTTATGTATGTGCACAAGTCCATACATTTTCTCAGCAGAAACATAAGATAGTGAGTGAGTTTTTTTGTAGAATTTTTCTGTATATTTGTTAGATTTTACTCAGTACTTTTTCTAAGAAATTGCGTTTTACTTACATTCTGTGCTACTGTTTAATTATTTTACTATGCGTACGTTTTTGTGTTTGATTTTGATGTGATATTGATATATTTCTAAATAATGTTGGTGCGCGTTACAAAAAATAAATGAGTACATATTACTCACGCCTGGAATTACTCCTTTTAGAGATATTTCACTAATTTTTTAAAATGTATAGTTCAATACCAAAAAATGAAAAAAAAATTAAAACGCTAGCCCGCCGTACAAAGATGAGATACGTATTTGGCCCCACCATGTCAAAAAGATTCGCTACCCCTGCTCTAGAGCCTTTACCTGGGACTTTCCTCATAGGTCATCGAACAACTTTTAGTCTTCGTTATGCTAGGCATACCACTTATCAAGTTCTTCGAACCTTTTGCTGATCTTGTTGGCGAACTAGTTCCACTTCTTATGGCAAATTTCTAGTCTGTCTAATCTGCAGTCAGGAAGTATTTCATAATTGTATATTTTTTCAGTTGGTAGCAGGATTTTGGTATAACTTGTAGCAAGCAGTGTGGCGCTGGCCAGCTCGCGAGGCAGACGGATAGGGCACGCACGTGTAATGGTCCAGCTTACCGAAGGCAAGCTGCGATTGGAATGCTAATGCCGAGGACCAGAGGTAGGAGCGCAGGTCCTTCCCTGCTTTCATCCCCTCCGAGTCAGCACATCTCGCGACCATCACTCCCTCTACAGCATCACAATGAAGCTCTGGACCCATAGCCTCGCCGGTGCGCACTCTGATTACCGCCCTTTATCCCTACACATCGACGTGAGTCAAGTTACCGGAAGGCGGCAGCACCTTTATTCTCCCTTGTTACGGACGATAGCACGACACATTACAAGAACTATTGATTCATCGCGGGAAAATATTTGCTAGCTTTGAACGTGCTGTATCCGAAGGGCTCGATGGATATCGATAGTTAATTGAAACATATTTAAGGATTTTTCATCCCTCTAAAGGTTGAATTTCGAAAGAAAAAAAAACTTGAATTGGCTAATATGCTTTTTATGATTGACACATTGAAGTAACAGTCACGACGATAGGTCGTCGGGTTCTAGCTATGTAGACGAATCTCAAAAATACATTTCACCTTTTTTCACACCTTTACGGGACTAATTTCGAAAAAACTCCTTCTTAGTGCTCGCATACGACCTAAAGGAAACCCACACAAAAAGGTTATCATTTCTAAGTCCAGTGGTTTGGGCTGCAGTTTGATATGCCACTCAGTCATTCAGTCAGTCAGTGTTCTCTTTTATACTTAAATACAAATGTTACTACCCCGTTGATTGATATCTTACAAAATGGCGACTACAACAGGTTATTTTACTAATTTTCATGAGTACAAATAATATTTCCGTACGTGAAGTATTGGCAACGTTAGTAAAGTAGCATTTCAAATATTATTATTTATTGAAGATTATTTTTAGAGTTACATTTTGAAAACATTTCATAGGCAGTTAATACGTGCCTGTTTACATAGTGTATTGCAGTTTTACTTATCCAACAATTTTGGCGGCATTCTATGGAGAAGTTTTTCATTGTTAGATGCACTTCTCGCAAACCTAGTGGGGATAGAGCACTACATAACTTCCATGATACTAAGCTTGGTTTTGCTAAGCACAACTAATGAAAAGATGTAAACAGATTTGTCAGTGTATGTGTTGTTTTACTTACGTTCGTAAAACATAGTTTTGCGATGTGCTTCAGTAGTTAAACGTTTTAAATGAAAGACGCCACAGAGCAATTTACTACTAAATAATTTCCCTTGGCTAGGGTACTTAATGACTTTACTAATATACAATTTGAAGTGATATGTGACGAATCATAACCCAAAACAACATTTTACTCACTAACATGCATAGTTAGTTCACAATCACCAGCGCCGGGGAAAAGGGAGCATTTTCTTGTTTCCGACAAAATTTTATAAATAATTACTGAAAAGGTGTTTGACTAACTCTGAGTAGTTATCTCAGGGTTGATTAATATTTGCCACAATAAATCTGACACATGAGCACTGACTCAAAAGTGTACAATAATCATATATATATTTGTGTGTGTGTGAGTTAGTCACATATTACTAAAGGCTCTCTGGTGATGGTGACTTCTGACGTAAATCCTGTAGCCTTTAGTTTTGGAGTACGTTCCTTAGAGTTTTCTCGAATAATTCCCCGAGCCCTTCGTTACGAGCGTATACCATGTCGGAAGTTCTATCTTGGGAGTCTCATTTTTGGAATATGAAGTCAATCCAGGTCTCTTCCAAAATCATCCTTAGCATTCCCGTTCTAGTTTGAAGCTATTCAAAAGATACGTCCATTTCTCACCGCCTGCTAAAAACTAAACATATATTTTAGACTGTTTATAGCAACGAGGAATTTTATCTAAAGTTCACACTTTACTCGTTGACATCAGCGCTGCATTTAAGAATTTATTGCTAATTTTTACGTATATTATGTTAAATTCATTAAAATTTATAATTTAACTTTTTATTTAACATTTAAATTTGAGGTAACTATCAAATACCTCTAGTAAAATTCAGTAACACTAGTCAATTGAGTATCATTACAATATTAGCATATACAAAGTTATCATCTGTCAAAGGTACAATTTATCAGAATAGTTTTACATTTCACACCATATGTGGCAAATATAGTCGTTCATTAAGTGTTATTTTACGAATTGGCACAACTGTTACGATATGTCTTACTAAATTCCGTTCTTAGTTAGTTTTCCGTTTACATAACAAATCAGCGTTATGAATGGCAAAAAAAATTGTGAAATAAAACTTTAAAATCTTAACGATAACCTTAAAATACAATTTGATTTAAATCTATGTAGTAATTCCTATATTACATAAAATATTTGCTGATTGATATTGTACATTTTTTTCGAAATGTCTTCCCAGATCAACACCTACTGAATTACCTAATGAAATAAAAGTTCGATGGTAAACTTTCAAAATAAATACGATTAGGTAGTGATTGTTGTAAGAGTTTTTCGAAATTTTCAATTAATTTTATACTAATATTCTATTACAATAAGAAGGGCGGATTTACTGTAATAAACTTAAACTGAAATCGAAAACTGGATAAGGTAGCTACTGTAAAAGTTAGGAAGTAAACTTTAAATAGATAATATAGTCTTCGTAATATATATAAAAATAGTATTATTCTAATGCTGTCATCTAAAATTTATCAACGAAAAAGCTTTATTAAATAAAATGTCAGGTGATTGACTGTGGTTTAATGTTTTCTGGTCTGATAGTTCGCAAAATTTATTATTAATGTTTTAATTTAAAATTTACACTTGTAATTCAGAATGTTAGACCTTATAAACTCTATTCTCCATAACTCATCGCTCAAAATATGATACGTAAAATTATTTAAAAAATTATGATTTTGTTTGAATAGTTCGAGGTGTATGAACTAGGTCCCTTAATATTCCATTGGCATATATATTTAAATTATGTACTTGATACAGTCAAACATTATATATATAAATAGTATATACAAAGTATACATATATTACATGTGATTCTAGAATATCATACGTTTTCTGTGATTTAAGGAATTCTGTTCACAAAATATAAAGGTTTTTACTGCGTAAAGTGGTAAAGTGTGGTAGGAGACGCATACACACGCACGCACATACATACAAAGCTTTGGAACGATTAAAATCGAACTTTGTAACCAGGTAGTACGTAATTAAAGCTTTTCGAAGTTAAGAGTTAACTATTATAGTTCATTTTTAAATCTGGCTCAACATAAATAAATAATAATTGCGTGTTTCGTCGTATTTAAGTAACTGTAAAACGGATTTAATTTATATTTTATTGTTTAGTACTCTATCACACAAACTTTTTTTATCGCCCAATTTATAAAATTAAATACCACGAATAAAAGTTCTGGATTCCATTCGGGAAACTACTTCGCAAATCCAATCCAAATGTAATGTTCGAAACACCAATCATTAACACTTGGAATTGTTAACTGTGGAGATGGAATTTTATAAGATATCACTACACGTACAATTCAATGTTTCATGACAGTTTCTGATTAACGTTTAACCAATGCAAACGTTTTGATTTTATTTTGAAGCCTTACTACGTCAGTTTATTATTTAGTTTGTATTATTTTGTATATTCAACCATTTTAAAATATACACTACACATTTTTAAATATTAGGTAGCATTTCCAAAATGTTATAGTCCGTTTAAGGAAAGTGCCGTGATTACAGATAATTATGCAAGCACAATTTTTAGCTAGCTTTTATAGAATGTATCTACATATGTGTAGTATAATTCTACAATATAAAACTAAGATTATTTGTAATTTCCTAAAACCAAATTTGGTAGTTAAGCATAACGGCAACTAAAAAGTTAAAGAAATATGATTTCAAAGTCAAAGACATTAATTTTTAAGATTAGCACTATTCAAACGTTTAGGGGAATTTAGTTACGATACAATTTAATTTGAACCCAAATTTTACGCGGAAAGAGTTAATTATGTACCGGAATAAGAAATTATTAAACTCTGTCGTTTATAACCGACATTTTGTAAGCATATATAATTTTTACACATTATCTTTGAAATTATTACAGCGATTTCTGCAAAATTTTTTAAGTACTATACATATTGATACATTTCTGGCGTAAAAAGTTTGCTTTTTGCATGTTAAGATTCTAAAAAACCCGCTATTTAAAAATTATTGCAAAAATAATGTTTACTAGTTATGCTTTTATTACTTGCTAATATTACCGGTTAAAAGCTCCTCAATAAATCCAACGGAGACGTTACACGTTACACAGGGTAAATGTTAGTTAAGAGAATAAACTTTACAGTTGATGATTGAAGTTTATTGTATTTCTCAGGGATTAATTACCGTGTAAACAAAATGTCTTTAGTCCTTTATGTTTAAAAGCGTTTTAATAATTTTTGTCTAAAGTTTTCGGTATGTATACTAAGTGCATAACAATATTTTCAGAAAATAAAATAATAATCCGTGCGTATTAACATGCCTTTCTTGAGTTGCAACAACATTGAACTGTGATGATTACATTCACCACTGGTCGTTTGTTATTTCAATGACGAAGCCATTTAATCATAGCACAGCCTACGCTAATTATTTATGAAGTAAGTATTTTCAGCGAAACAACCAGTACATGTGGTCTTAGTGTCTAGTAACATAAGCTAGGCTAAACTTTCCCCGTATGACTAGCGTTATTGCAATACTTTGAACGTTATACCTGCTAACGCAGAATAATGTTTTATTTTAGAAGAATAATATTATTTGTTGTACTTCTTACGGCTAGTCGAAGTAGTCGTCACTCTGATACATTATATAGTTAGAACTTCTCAGTAAAGGTTATAATAATAATAACAAACTATTAAAGTGGTAAATTTTCAGCGATTTATAATTTAAGCAGTCATACGTGCCATTTTATGCCTAGTGAAAAAATCTGCATGCATTTTAACAGTGTAAAATAAACGCAAAAAACATCACTGTCGTGGACATATAACTACACTTAAAAAGCGTTATTAACAAAGACATTTATTTTCTAATGTGTGATTTTTGGGTAACGATATTTATTTATTTTTTGAATCTATATATCTTTAACATTTTGTTTAGTTATATTACTGATTCATACCAAGCAAACTACTTGAATAATATTCCTGCTTTCAACATTATTTTTCGTTTTAATATCCCCTTTCAGTTACTAAAGCCGAGAACATTTTCGTTATAAATAAGAACTATTATAACACAGTTCTCTAGAGCATTCAAAATATTCCTGTTTCAAAATCTTTCTCTTCTTTGAAACGTTTTTTTGCACATGTCTTACTAACATAATTTAACACTCCTTCATTTAGACATTATCGCCCAAGTTAATAAAATTTAACTCATAAATAATTTAAGACCTAAAATTGAATACCCATTTTTTTTTCAGGAAGACATATACTTACAACATCTGCAAATGTTAGGTAGATTACATAATGCTTAAAGAAAGCTTTTGTTATGTCAAACTGCACGCCTAATAATGGCAAATTTTCTCCAAAAATTAACTAAAAACAACACTGTCGTGAAAGTGCTTAGAGTAAATTTTATATTACGCAAAACACAAAACCGTTATTTTTATTATACTAAATTTGTAATAGCGTGTGTAGAAACAATGTTCAAAACAAGTAGTGCTATTATCTTAGCCATTTTACTCGAGAATTCTGATAACTAACGTTTTTGACATCAATTTATAGATAACACCCCTAAAATTTTTGTCAGATTTGTCAGTATTTCTGATATTAAACAGGTCAGTATATTAATAGACGAATTCACTGAATTACACTCTTAGAACTTATAAATTGGCATGTACACTGGTTAAAATTACTAGATTTTCCAGTAGCTCTGACAGCAATTGGAAGACGTTATTATTGATAATCGTCCAGTTTTCGTTGTAAGTGGGTCTTCACTTTTATGGCGCAGAATAGTAAGTAAGATGGTCTTCTTAGCAAATTTGAAGGATTACTATACTTCGTTTTTGAAAAGCAACCTAGTTCCTAAAAAAACTCAACACGACGGTTTTCTTCGAAAACCTCAACAGTTTACCGCAATTTTGAGCCCCGGCAATATATATTACACGCACCCTCGAAATTACCCTTCCGAATCTCGCCATTATTTATAGCATGCTCTTCATACACCTTGCGGACGCAAAGGAGCCGAGAATGAAATTTGTGAATTATTTCCTGGGACGGTGGCGAAAGTGTGAAAAGGAAAGGGTAAGAGAAGAAAAAAAAATAGGAAAGAAAAGCACGACAAAAAACCCGAAATATTCTCACTAAGAGATAAATTACTTTTCTGGTGCAAATATGCACGCCTCGAAACATTTAGATGATGTGAGATTATTCAAATCAAGGAGAACAAGTTACCAAACCTGCGGCCGGGGCAACCTGTTATCTCAACCAGCAGGCAGCGGAGAAAATAAAAAGACGTGTTCATGAGCGGAGACTTTTTCATTAAAAGATAAGAGGAAAGGTTGTGTTTCTAACTAAGCGCATTCTCTCCTTGAGAATGTTTGCCACAAAATATTTTTGCCGTTTATATTTTGTATGCTGGTAAGTATTTTTTTTCTGTATACTACATTATATGTTATATAAATATGCAAATCGATTTACAACACGAAATCTTACGGCGGATTTTCATTTCATAATTGCTGGCATAAGACATAGCGCTAGATAAGACAACCGTAATCCCTGGGGAAAAAATTGCGTTATATACAAAATTATCCTTGATTTGTTAAACTGGAAAATATTTCGTCGTAGTAATTTCTAAGAAGTATGGTGATTTTCCTTTCGTAAATTGTAGGTGGGCTAAAATAAAGTAACAAAGTTCGACTAACAAATCTTCTTTTAGTTAAGTACTGTAATGACACATGTTGTAACTAAAAATGTGCATACAACCTAAGCTGGCGTATAAATCTAATTATACAAATTTTCTATGCTCTTCTTCGGCATGGCGTCTATATTCTACAATAATTTACTAACTAATCTGGCATTTTCACTTCAACGTTGCTCGTTCGTTACATACCTTATAATGTGCATAACAGGGAAATTTTTCACCATAATTTTAATAAGTTGATGTTCTGAGATATTACATTTGAGGATGCATTCGACTAGTTATTTGGAGGCTTAGATTTGTAACAAGACATTAATATAATGAAGTACATAAATTGTCGTTCATATGTACACTGACTTTCTCTACAATATTTAAACATTAAAATTAATTTACAAAACTAGGAAAAGTCTTGTTCACATATTCTAGGAATACTTATTCTGTTTTATGTGGAATTACCTTAGTAAAATGCGGTCTTCAGCAGGCATAGTTATTATCACTCTTCCACTTCTATATGTAGGATGAACATAGCAGTGACAGTAACAAACGTAATACACGCAATCACTGCGCTCATGAAATAACATCTACAGTCACAAAAATAGTTTTTAAAGGTAATAATATATTATGAGTTCATCCCGTAAACTGCACGTAGGCATGAGCTTTTTAAATTTTAGACGCCACAATATTTGGTAAAAGGTTGTAGTTTTACAGCCCTCACTTAATAAAACTGCAAGCATATTTGGTTAGGCAGGTCCCAATATAATGCGATTCCTAATGTCAAAAATTGTTCCAGAATGTAGGATAAGTATAGAATTTAAGGGCGCGGTTCACATGAGTTTTCAACGCCTTTTTATATTTTTATATTTATACCAGATATTTTTTTCTTATTTTAGACCTAAATTGTGATTAAATCTTCTTCTTAGGAAGTTTGTGTATCTCTCGTAGATTTTTCGTAATGAGTCGTAAACGTCAAAATTTACACTTTACGGTTTTATGTACGTGACCAAAACAAACTGACATACCAAACTGAAAAAAATAATCACAATGTATAAAAAGGTTGTAGGCTATGACTTGTCACGTATAAAAACTAAACAAAATAGTTTTGTATTTAATATAAAATGCAGAATTGTAAAATGAAAAATTAAAATTTTCAAAAATTAAAAAAAAAAAAAACACACATTATATATATATATGTATGTTTTATATACGTCAAGTCATAGCCTATGACATGGTTATACACTGTGATTATTTTTCCAGTTTGGTTTGTCAGTTGGTTTTAGTAGCGTAAGTAAAACCGTAAAGTGCACATTTTTACGTTTACGACTCATTACGCAAAAACTATGACACATACACAAATTTCCTAAGAGGAAGATTTAATCACAATATATGTCTAAAATAAGAAAACAATTTGTGGTACAAATATAAAAAGTGATATATATATATATGTATATATATATATATATATATATATATATATATATATATACACACACACACACGCCTACACACACACACACACCAACACACACCTATACGGGTTTATAGTATGATTCGAGGACTTCATCATTTAACGTATAATCTGAGGACCTCTTTCTAATAGCTTAAGTAATATTGTTTTTAATTAACTAATATTTTTCCCCAACTAGTTTATAGAACAGAATACCGTTTATCATATTGATTTTTTAATTAAAGAAGTTTTATTGTTGACATAATTTTGCAA